>OX438747.1:36061600-36351600 GCA_949316235.1 Oegoconia quadripuncta
CTGAACGCCATTGAGTATGTACTGTACATAAAACCCAGCAGAGAGGTTGTGCACTGGCGACAGTCCGTGTCAGCATTGAGTCGGCGGTCTGCGGTGAAGTTGAAACACTGCTATTTACGTCGGGAGTGTTTGAGTTGCGGCCGGCTGTGAAATACGACACTAGTGATGGGGTAAAGGATACAGGTGAAGTAGCAGGTGATAATGGTCGAGTATGAACATGTCAAAGTCAAAATTTAAATAATCTTTATATTGTAATTATATAGAAATAATTTTTTTTATGCACAACTGTTTATCATTTGACCTCAATCACGCCTCTATGGCTCAATGTAAACACCATTGGGTTTACGTTTCGGAGGTCGCGGGTTCGATCCCAGCGGGGTACATATTTAGTACCCGGTTTGGTTGGTGGTAGGGCATATTAAATGTCCGCCTGGCTAGCTACCACCATCTTATCTGAATCTTGAACACCGCCGTAGGGTCGGCGGCCTTTCAGTATTTTACAGGATACATTTCGGTGAGTGTGCGATGGAATTGCACGATCTTATTCCACCGTCCCCTTTCCATCTTCGGACAACCAGGCGCGGGGAGGGTTTCCATCCATATGTTGTCAACATACCGAACATCCGCACTAAGCGCTTTGCTTCATCATTTATAATGCGGACTGCTAAGGTATGGAACTCACTGCCCGCGTCGGTTTTTCCCGACACATACAACCTTGGGATCTTCAAGTCTAGAGTGAATAGGCATTTACTGGGTGCGCGTGATACATCTTCGGCTACATCGTCACTTTCCATCAGGTGAGATTGTAGTCAAACGCGAAACCAGTTTTTAATAAAAAAAAATCTGCCGCTTAACAGAAATGTTAATAGTATTGTTGTGGTCCGGCTGTCAGAGATAAGATAGCTAGTCCTCCAAATAAGATGGGGTTTCCTGGTCAATAAGCTACCACCTTCGGCCTCATCTTCACTTAATATCAGGTGTGATTGAGGTCAAGTGCTAACCCGTTGTGAATAAAAAAAATGTAAATAAAAATGAGGGCCAAGGTGGAATCGTACTAATCCGGAAACCCCGTCTAGAGTAGTTGTGAGTGAGTGTGTGAATGAGTGTTTGGTTGATTGATTGATTGATAGCCCTACGACAAGAGATAGCGGTACGTCAGAGTGTGTATTATATACTTGCTATGAAAGTAAGACTCGTCCTGTCTTTGACTTGGGCCCGTATTAATAAACCATTCTCAATACAAGTCTTGAGGCTGTATCACACGAGATGCGTCTTAACCGGTTGACGCTATTACAAGCTCCGTGTTAATTTATAAACCAATCTTATTTATATACCAGCTGAGATCACTTTTCAAGTATTCGCCTCAGCGGCGAATGAATGATAGTCTTCGAGTTATTACATAATATAATATAGTATAGTATAGTATAGTATAGTATAGCATAGCATAGCATAGCATAGCATAGCATAGCATAGCATAGCATAGCATAGCATAGCATAGCATAGAATAGCATAGCATAGCATAGCATAGCATAGTATAGTATAGTATAATATAATAATATTTCGGACACTTATACCAATCATCCAGACCCAAACTAAGCAAAGCTTGTGCTATGGATACTAGATAACGGATAAACATACATAAATATTTAAATAAACATCCAAGACTCAGGAATAAATGTTCGTATTCATCACACAAACATTTACCACTCGCGGGATTCGAACCCGCAACCGTTGGTTTCGCTGATAGGGTCACTATCCACCACACCAATCGGTCGTCATAATACTACTTCAAATATAATAGAATAAATACCTATTTAATATTAAATAAAATACGTACATAAGTTTTAATTATGAAATAAATGAGGAATGCCTGTATCTTTTTAACAAATAAATATATCGTTACATATAATATATGTATACATACAGTAAACATACAAGTCTGTCATATTGTAAGGTATTGTTTGGAACGAAGCAAGCGAGAGGTATGAAAGAGATAGATTTATTATAAAATGTTCAAGTGCGAAGGAGATAGAATGTATGGAAAAATAGAAATGTGGTTATTGCGTGCGTTGAGTGAAAGGGATAGACTAATAGACGATTGTAGTAGTTAGAAAGAGTAAAAATAAACGAAGCACATTCGAAGGAAGATGTCGTTTGATTGACAGCCATCCTTACAATATAAACCTACATATTTTTTTTTTTTTTTTTTTTTTTTAATAAATAATAAATAAATAAATAAATATTTCGGACACTTACACCAATCATCTAGTCCCAAACTAAGCAAAGCTTGTGCTATGGATACTAGATAACGGATAAACATACATAAATATTTATATAAACATCCAAGACTCGGATATATTATTATTATGCTACGAAAATTTAATGGATAAATAGGTTGGAGCCTCACCAAAATAGCTATTTTTAATTCTCTACATCGTATTCTGTAACAGCGACGCCCCGGGCACAACACTAGTCGCGGCGGCAGGTCAAGTGACTGCGCCCGCTTAATGGCGGGGAATTTTTAATTTCGACTTATCAAAGCTAAAGGTACCAGAGGCAGTTTGAAGCAGTTTCGGTTAATGAGGGCATGGTTCGATGTTGCAACCTTAACTCCCTACGAAAAATGAGGGGCGTTATTTATTTATTTATTTTATTCTTTGGTACACAAAAACAGATTACAATCGTACATGAGAAGAACTTAAAGTTAACTTAGATTCGAACTAGATTGGAATCCCAAGCATGTAT
This sequence comes from Oegoconia quadripuncta, assembly GCA_949316235.1. Classification (NCBI taxonomy): domain Eukaryota; kingdom Metazoa; phylum Arthropoda; class Insecta; order Lepidoptera; family Autostichidae; genus Oegoconia; species Oegoconia quadripuncta. Next base: position 36,064,346 of record OX438747.1, read on the forward strand.
ACAGAACATGGTTAAACAAGGACAAGCTTAATTGTTGTATTATTCTTTTTTTGTTAAGAATTTTTTTTGTTTTGTAGTGGTAGAGCCACGCTGTAAGCTATTAGCTTGCAGCATGAATGGGCCGGCTCGACCGGGGAAGTACCACCCTCTCGCAGAAGACCGACGTCTGAGTAGTGGCATTTTGCCACTGCGCTTCGTCCGGTGAGCGAGGGCGCCGGAGGCCCACCTTCCAGTCTCTCTCCAGAATGGTAGCGGTATTTAAAGAGTTAGTACCCCAGGAGGGTACCAGCACTGCTGGAGAATCCCTCATCGCTCAGGCTGCCCTACTTATTCTGGGGTGGACACCTTCCTCAAAGGCCGGCAACGCATCTGTGACCCTTTTGGTGTTGGGCCCATGGGCGGCGGTGATTGCTTTCCATCAGGTGACCCGCATGCTCGTTTGCCGCCCTCTTATATAAAAAAAAAAAAAAAAAAAAAAGTATACCGACAGAATAAAACACTTTTATCTTTAACGGATCATGTAGGTAAACATCAAAGTAAAATTGGGATGGAACTCAGTTGAGGACATCTTTTACTAGCCTTTTAAATGGTATGGTTCTAAAGTCGAATATGTCAATAGGGGAATCACCAGTTGAGGACACCTCATTATAAAATCTACACATCCCAACCATGGGATTATGTTAAATGTATGACTCTGGAATAAATGTTCGTATTCATCACACAAACATTTACCCCCAGCGGGATTCGAACCCGCAACCCTTGGTTTCGCTGACAGGGTCACTATCCACTACACCAATCGGTCGGTAAAGAGTCGGTCCCGGTTGTTTTCAATCGAAGGCAGTCGTTAAACTAAGTCGGTGGACTAAAGAGCCGGCTTAAAAACACTGGGCTGTCAGATGGTCACTAGTCTGACAGATATCCACTGGGCCCGCTTGGTGGATTCATACTCTCTCCCTGTGAGCGGGGACTGAGCCCCAATAGTGGAGACGTGTAAGGATGTTGATGAAGAAGATGAAGCCGGTGCGTAATGCAGCTTGCATGAGTACCTGTTACCTGTAGTGGAACTTCCTATGCACTTCTCTTTTTCCTTTTGTCACATCATTATTAAGTTATCATAATTACTGCTCAACACTAGCTGTATCAACAACCGACACTTTTCACTCACGATTGACCACAAATGTGCACGCAGACGGGAACATGCACGCACTTTTATGCACTCGTACTTGTAGGGGTTGTAACTGAAAACCAGTGTTTCGCTCTTTGAGTGATGTGCCACACTGAGTTATAACCCATTTGTGCTACTGCGGCACACACTCGCTCTTTGTATTTTCTAGTCTTTACGTTTATTTGTATGTATATTTCTTTGTAATTTGAAAATTGTGTAGTTGTGTGAACGCAGTGGTGTAAATAAATGCTTTATCTATCTATCAGTACTGTCACGATTTTTTTATGGTTAACTTGATACGCGTTTGACCACAATCTCACCTGATGGGAAGTGACGATGCGAAGATGAAGCACGCGATCTCAGTAGATGCCTGTTCACCCTGCTATTGAAGATCCCAAGGTTGTAAGATTCAGGAAAGACTGACGCCGGAAGGGAGTTCCATGCCTCGGCTGTTCGCATTATGAATGAAGAGTCGAACCGCTTAGTGCGAATGTTCGGTATGTTAACTACATACGGGTGGAATCCCTCTCCACGCCTAGTAGTCCGAAGATGAAATGGCGATGGTGGAATAAGATTATGTAATTCCAACGCACACTCACCGAAGTACATCCTGTAAAAGACTGAGAGACAGGCGACCTTGCGACGGTGTTTGAGGCTCTGCAATTTAAAATATGAATAATAAATATGAAATTTTGATACCCATAGCTTCTTTTGCCATGCACGATATTATTAATACAATAGATCTAGAGCGTTAGGGGTATACTTTTGGCTGCAGCTGACTGTATTAGAAAGCTGTAATACATGTTGATGACGTTGATAAAGTTTTTTTTTTAATTTTTTTATGCACAACGATTTGGTACTTGACCTCAATCACACCTGATGTTAAGTGAAGATGAGATCGAAGGTGGAAGCGCACTGACCCGGAAACCCCAACATATTTTTTTTAATTTTTATATGAGAGGCCGGCAAACGAGCATGCGGGTCACCTGATGGAAAGCAATCACCGCCGCCCATGGACACCCGCAACACCAAAAGGGTCACAGATGCGTTGCCGGCCTTTGAGGAAGGTGTAGGCTCGTTTCTTGAAGGATCCAATGTCGTACTCGTTCGGGAATACCGCTGCCGGAAGTCCGTTCCACAGGGTGGTCGTACGTGGTAAGAAGTTTCTGCAGAAACCTACAGTGGTAGACTTCCACTCATCCAGGTGATGTGGATGGAAATTTAATTTTCGGCGAGAAGCGTAACGGTGAATGGAGCAGCGGGTTTTGGGGATTTGGGGGACAGGCTATCTTATCTCTGACAACCGGAACACAACAATGCCATTAACATGCCAGGCGGACATTTAAAATGCCCTACCACCAACCAAACCGAGTACTTAAACATGGACCCCGCTGGGGATCGAACCCGCGACCTCGCGACAAACCCAATGTTGTTTACATTGAGCCACGGAGGTGGTTAAGTCTGGTATATTGACACAGGGGAAAGTTTTTTTTCAATAACTATTTTGATAAAGCAGAATAGTGTACATTGTACGTGTTTCTGTTATTTACACATATAAAACAAAATGGCGTCGGTGCCGCTTGGAACGTAATTCTCGCATGTTCTTATAACTCGAATATTTACGACTACTCGTAAATTTGTGCCATAGCTGCCGCGTCACCGGCTTACCTATAACTTTGTAACGCGGCGTCTCCTCCTTATAAACACGACCGATTCGTATGGTAGTTAGTGACCATGTCAGTGAAACCAATGGTTGCAGGTTCGAGTCCCGCGAGGAGTAAATAAAGGATTACTATTTTTTGGGCAAAAAGCGTTTCCCAAAGTATCACATGCCAAAGTATGTTTCATTTCGCAATTTTACAGTTAGCAATACTATTTTCGGCAATTTATTGTTTAACAAATAATTACATGGCAATGCTTCATTTTACCAAGTATTATGTAGTCATATATGGTTTGGCAGAACATGCTCTTGTCAAAATTATATTGTTATTTGTAATACAAATCAATTCTCTGCTGGGGTCACAGTTCTAACCTAACCCACTTTTCTAGCAGTTCTAATCTAGCCTACGTAACATTGTAGATTAGATTAGATTAGATTTATTTAGTTCACTTTTACAATATTAAGTCACATATACAGTTCCGTAAATTTATGATTTTTAAAGTAAAAGTGATTGTCAAACAATAAAACAATAACTATACACATACATTACATTACTAGATTATTTGTTAAGTCACAAAATGAACAAAATAAGACAGAAATTTAGCATCTACATATTATTATATGTAGCTATGTCAAAATTAATTAAGTATAAGTATGTAACCATTGTTACGTCAACGGCATACTATTTTTGAGTAATGAAATAAAACAAAACTAAAATAAAATAAAAACAAATAATGAAATAAAACAAAATAAAATATAAACCATGTCATGAGATTATTGATATGCCATAATCACCTTTGTCAAATTATAGTTGAATACAAGTTAAAGTAAATATATTAAAATAGAAAACATGTCAGGAGGTTATGAAAATGTCATATCCATATACTCTTTAATAGAATAAATTCATTTTCCAACAAAAAGTTTCTCAGTTGTACTTAACTATTGTACTTACTTGTTTCTTCTGATTGTGTGAAGTGACAAATTAATAGGTAATAATTATAATAATAATGATTTACATCAGACTTTTCATATTTTTACAATTTATCACCCATATTAAAATGAAAATTTGAACGAACTTATTTTTGGAATTACATTTTTTACAAAATAAAGCATTTGCTTAATGTATATATTCGACTTAATAAAACTTGAACAAGTAAAAAGTTGCCAAATTAACATTTGACCAAGTGATTAAAATGCGAAATATAAATTTGCTAAAGATTCCTTTGGGTGATGAAACTAGTGCGATAAGTTAAATTTGACGAAAAATATTTTACCAAACGGAAGGATACCACAAATAAAAAGTATCCTATACAATACAATACAATACAAATACTCTTTATTGCGCAAAATAATTTACAATAATTTTGATGATAACAATAGAACACAATTAGGCGGTCTTATCACTAAAAGCGATCTCTTCCAGACAACCCACAGCTACGGGACATTTGTAGGTAGAAAAACAGGCAGGGTGCATGCGTAAATATAATAATAATATCATATTAATTGACTTAGTTATATAAATATATATACATAAATAAATAAATAAATATATATATATATATATATATATATATATATATATAAATAAATATGTAGAAATACTTAATATATAGTATAAAAGACTTCCTATCCTATCCTATATCCTATGTCTTAATCCAGAGTATATTCTACCTATATACTAAATTTCTTTCAAATCCGTTCATCTGTTTCGCAGTGGTTCAGTTCAAAGATTCTTTATTTCTCACAAAGACAGCAGTCACTTACATGAGAAAAATGGTAAATAATTCAAATTCAAATTCAAATTCAAATTCAAATTCAAATCATTTATTGTGAAGTTACATGTGATAAAAGGGATACAGATGTCAGATCAATGAAATGTCCAATGTAACTTGCCCATTAGGCGTACAATAAGTATTAAATTTAAACAAAATGGTTCTCTAAACTAATCAAGGCAATCCAGATTTAAATAAATGTCATACATTTTCATCTATAATTTGTAGTGTCTAGTATATTAGATATTCAATGTTAAATAATGATGATTAATTAATACTACAATTTATCATTAAGAAATTCGTCAACTGAATAATAACATTTATTTACTAGGATGTCAAATAATCTTAACTTATAACAAAAAAAATTGAGCTGTTTTATGTAATCAGGCAAGTGGTTAAATAATTTTGGTCCAATTATATAAATAGTTTTGGAAAAGAAACCTGTATTTGGAATTCGGTTCGGTAGTAGATTATATTTATTTTTCGTTTTACGGGGACACCTAGGTTCGTGAATTCTAAAATGGTGTAAATGTTGCTTCATAAATAGACAGACTTCGAATATATACAATGGTAGGTAACTAAATTATATCGTTCGCACTCGCACTACACAAAATCACTAAGTAGGTATCTGTTTCGCACTATCTACACAAAGCGGAATATCCAAAATTAGAGAGTAAACATTTCACATTAATATCTATGTTATTTTGCAATTTACCAATACGTGTAGAAATAATTTTTTTTTTGTATTGGTTGTATGAAGTTATTTTTTTAATATCTGAGGGTAAATTGTTGAGAAACAAACAAAGATTTCCGGTTGCCAGAGATAAGATAGCCAGTTCCAAATAAGATGGGGTTTCCGGGTCAGTACGCTTCCACCTTCGGCCTCATCTTCGCTTAACATCAGGTGTTATTGAGGTCAAGAGCACGTTATGCATAAAAAAAAACATCCAAACTTTCTCATCTAGCTAATATAGCGAAAGTTTGGATGTTTGTTTGTTGGTCGCTCAATCACGGCGAAACGGCTGAACTGATTTGGATGAAATTTGGTATATACGTAGAATATATCCTGGATTAAAAATCAAAATCAAAAAAAATCAAAAATTCAATGTAGGATACAAAAATATCACTTATTGAAAGTCAACATGTTACAATTTTTTTTAAACTACAGCAAACAACAAACTTAAGACATAGGATACTTTTTATCCCGATAAAAGGAGTAGTTCCCGCGGGATAAACAAATTAAACATATCCGCGATAAAGCTACTCGTATTCCACGCAGGCGAAGACGCGGGCGCAAAACTGTTCATAATATTTGTTAGATTATATTGTAGATTCAAGTTGCTGCAATAATCAATATTCATTTTTTCAATCAGACGGACGGATACACTTTCGCATTTTATAATATTAGTTTGTATATGGGTGAGAGACTGTGTAGGTAGCACACAGTTGGAAGCGTCAAATCCGTTTTACGTCAAGGCATTTTTACTTAGGTGTAAATTTAAGCCGATTTGTAAGCAGGAGGTACTGTGAAGTCCTGGCCGACGTTCTGGTCCGTTTTTCTATGCTGGTGTTAACGGTACTTTTTACTCGACTACCCCAGGAAGGAGGGTAATGTAGATTCTATGTTCATGTATTCTAAATGACTCCACCGATTTTGGAAATGTCAAATTTTGTAGGTACAGTCGGCTGCAGTTAAGGTAGCAGGCCTTCATTTTTAAATATATGTAGGATAAAGTCTAAAGGGAAATTAAGTTAGAATAGAAAGGGAAATTAAGAAAGAGCCCGTCTCTTCCCGTGGGCGTCGTTAGGCGACTAAGGAACTTTCCACTCAAAAACGTACATTTTTGCACGTTTCCCTGCAACCCTGCAACAACAATTATAAATAGGTCTTTTTGTATTGTCTTAGTGATTTAGTTAGTTAATAGTCTATTTTATTCTTAAGTATTGAAACTGTTTACCTGTGTGCATGCTGTGTTCACATCCAGTAGGATATATTCAGTTAATTATGTCGTAATGTTGGGTGAGACTGTAAATATTTTGAATTGTGTCCAGTTTTGAACTCCTGTCACGTGCGCATTTCTGTATATTTCATAAGGTGAACCGCAAGTGTTGTTGCATACATGAATTAAACGAATTAAATTTCACCCTGTATGATTCCAAATCCGTAACGATCAACTTAATATATTCCGAACCAATATGTATGTAATCTCTTTGGAATGCAATAATATCGCAAAGAGACGGCTCCAAGCGTCGTTCCTGATCCATCTGATTGAATATTCATTATCTGTGGCATCCCGAGCCGCTTGCGAGGTCTTCCCCCACACACTGACGGATTTTCGGAGACTGCTTGTTTCATGAAAAGAAAAATGATCCTGTGGGTTTCTTGCGCCGCTTCTTTTCCCACAGATGATTTCCCTTTCCGAAGCGGTGGTAGCTTGGACATACTGACTGACCGAAAAATGCTTAGCCCCATTTTTATTTCCAATAGATTTAAATTGACATTCAACAAATGATATCATGTATCTTACGTTGAAATAAATGCTTGAAGTTTGAAGTTTGAAAGTTCATGCACTGCGGGTTACTTGACTTCAATTACAACTGATGTTAAGTGAAGATGAGGCCGGAGGTGGAAGCGTACTGATCCAGAAACCCTATCTTATTTGGGGAACTGGCTATCATATCTCTGACAACCGGAATACAATAATGCTATTGTTGTTTGGTGACAGATTTAAGACAGCGGTTGCTAACCAGACAAGTTAACCCTACCACCAACCAAACCAAGTACTAAACATGTACCCCGCTGGGGATCGAACCCGCGACCTCCGATTCCTATAAACCTTATAAACCTTAAGTCATATCCAACTGGCAAAGTTACAACACAACACAACGCAACGCAACGCAACGCAACGCAACGCAACGCACCACACCACACCACACCACACCACAATACAATACAATACAACGCAACGCAACGCATTGCAACATCAGGTGTGATTGAGGTCAAGTACCAACTCGTTGTGCATTAAAAAAAAACCAACCATAGTCGAATTCGATCAAAAAATGTTCGATGACCCATACAAAGTAAACCTTTCTGTTACCACCTTTAGTATTACCTTTAGTATTACCTTTAGTATTACCTTTAGTATTACCTTTACTATGGAAGTTTAAATTTTACGAATTTAAATTCACCCTGTATGTATATATGTATATATATATAGCTGTTATATGTCCAGGTTGAAATTTGGTTGGCAGACTGATTAGGACCTGGATTAACATACAGACTTTTTTTTTGCAAGTCGGGATAGCCCTTGACCTCAATCACACCTGATGTTATGTGAAGATGAGGCCGAAGGTGGTAGCGTACTGACCCGGAAACACCATCTTATTTGGAGGACTGGCTATTATATCTCTTACAACCGAAACACAACGATGCTATTAACATTGCTGTTTGGCGACAGATTTAGATAAGATGGTGGTAGCTAGGCAGGCGGACATTGAAAATTTTTATCCCTGAAAAGTGACTGGTCCCTGTAGGATAGGTATTACTAGTGGGATTGCTTTGGAGACATAGAGTGACGTATTAGGTGGTAGAATGAATTCTAGGCAGACGAAGTCGCGGGTAACAGCTAGCTTATAGTATTAGTTGACCGTCAATTAATCTTTAAAAATAAAAAATAAAATCAAATCGTACCAAACATTGAGATGGACGTATCTCAATGGACGTATGGACAATGACTGGACACACAAGCACAACTCCATCAATCACATAACACCTCTCGTTTTTCGGTCGGGACTTGAAAAATTCCCAAAGATAAATGACTTGTGAAATGTTTTAGCTCTAACTCGGCTCGAACTAAAAGCCTACGTCGGCTGTAAACAGTGAGAGGCCCAGAGAATGGCCCTTGCGGTGCGAATGGAGACGGTTTATCACCCCGGGGAGAGGGCAGGATAACCCTATCGGAGCTGCCGGGTAGTGCTGCCTTGAAAGGTTATCGATAATTAGCGATCCTATGTGATTTTATGGACTGTATCAAGATAAAAGAGGGTTATTAGGGTGGTGAAAATAATATTTATTCTAACTGTAACAACTGGCTCAAAGCCGGGACAAAACAATAATCCAAAAAAGTCAAAAAGGTAAAAAACTATAAAAGTAATAAGTATACAATAAAATAAATAATAATAATAATAAAAATAGTTTATTTCAATAACCTAAATTAATCAAAGCATTGCAGGTTTTGGAATCCCCATTTAAGCAAGAATTTGCTTGTGTTAGGAGAGACCGCTCTTCTATAACAATTTTATATTTTAACATTATTTATTAGGTTTTTTAACATTATTAATATTACTTAATTATTTAAGGTAAGTAAAATATTTATCTATTTTCTTATAATTTGTGTGTGTGTGTGTGTGTGTGTGTGTGTGTGTGTGTGTGTGTGTGTGGATGTGTGTGTGTGTGTGTGTGTGTGTGTGTGTGTGTGTGTGTGTGTGTGTGTGTGTGTGTGTGTGTGTGTGTGTGTGTGGGTGTGTGTGTGTGTGAGAAGAAGCGACAAGAAACTCCGCAACAACACATCTTTTCCATTGGTTTCCATCTTTAGAATATGATTTTTAAAACTTTTTTTTTCTAATTTTATGTAGTAACTAGCGTTCTGCCCGCGGCTACGCCTGCGTGGAATAACTTATCGCGGAAATTTGTTTATCCCGCGTGAACTACTCACTTTATCGGTATAAAAAATATCCTATGTCTTAATTCAGGGTATATTCTACCTATGCACCAAATTTCATCCAAATCCGTTCATCAGTTTCGCCGTGATTGAGCAACAAAGAAAGAAATAAACAAACATCCAAACTTTCACATTTATTAGTTAGATATATACAGGGTGATTGGGAGATAGTGTAAAGCTTTAAGGCGATGCTAGTCTTTAAAATTATGAAATTATTTGTGTGCATTATTTAATTCGCAAACCCCATCGTATGGGGTATCGGTGAATTTGGTGTGTGATAAAAAATATTTGTATTGTCTTTCAAAATTTGAGTATTATCTTAAGAGGGTTTATTTATTTATTTATTCACACGAAATCTTAACAGCATTTAAATATATAAATTAACGTACTAACTAAATTTAAAGCAGATACATCCTTTTCTAACACTATTAACATGAAAGGGACGACTATAAATTAAGGCCTGTCAAATTAAGTTAAGAGCTGTCAAAACAAGTCGCTCCATAGTATTTTAATCGTGACGTCGCTAGGTGTACGCCTAATATTGATAAAGAAGTGCTTGTTTTGATCATTTTACTTAATTTGACAGGACTTAATTATATGTCGTCCTTTTCATGTATTAGTGGTTAGAAAAGGATACATATAATTTAAATTTAGTTAGTTCGTTGTACATCCGAAGCGACAACAAAATCTTTAATATTGCATGCCAGATAATAAGATTTCAATACTGTCTGTATGTGTGATCCGGTAGCAAACTGATTCCAACACTAATACACTATTACTGAAACAAATCAATGAGGATAAACCAAGAAGAGGGTTTATTCCGTCCAGGGGCGCCCTCAGTGGTTAAATTAACATATCGGTTAAATTACAGAATAAATAAAAAAATCGCTCAGACCTTTAAGATTGTTCACTTTTGTCAATTTAATTACTTTTGAATGTGGCAACACAAATTTTTTAGTTTTTTTTGTCTGTAGAAGCGGGTAAAAATTCCCGCGCTCTTGCTCTTTGAACTCTCGTGGAGATAACATCGTTACTAATTAAATTTAAATTTAAATATTGAAAAAGTGCTTCCAACTTGGTTGGTTGGTGGTAGGGCATTTTAAATATCCGCCTGGTTAGCTACCACCATCTTATCTAAATCTGCCGCCAAAGCAGCAATGTTAATAGCGTTGTTGTGTTCCGGTTGTCAGAGATATGTACTTAAACATGTACCCCGCTGGGTATCGAACCGGCGACCTCCGAAACGTAAACCCAATGTTGTTTACATTGAGCCACGGAGGCGGTTAAAATGTGCCTAAACCATGCTAACCTATTACTCCTCAAGTTTTCTTTTATTTTCTGAATATTATATATTATCGACAAAATAATGAACTGTGTGGGAACATCACTACATTCGCTGTAACAATATCCATCTCGCCCTTTCATGTTTATTGAAAGAAAGCTTTACTCGTTGGAATTTCAAACATGCGTTCGCTTTGAGTTTCTTGTCGACAACTAGTCCAGAAAAAATACATAATTTTTGTGATCCGATAATATTAAAGTTCCTGATTTTTTGTAGAAGGATAGAGTAATAGAGTACCCATCTGTAGCTTACTTTAGGTATAGTGTAGGTATTTAGTTATAAAACCTACAATATTAAATTAAAGTTACCACTGTGCACTTCATTGTATTCTAGAAGATGCTAAGATCTCCTAAAATAATCGCATTTTAATTGACCAAATGTTACTATATGACATACTGTGCTTGTGCTATTCGTGCCATTTATAAATTAGGACCTAGAGAGTCTCTTAGAGATAAGTTTAAGGAAATTAATGTCTTAACAATGACTTCTCAATACATTTATGAGAATTTGTTATATGCACGTACTTACCACGTACGACCACCCTGTGGAACGGACTTCCGGCAGCGGTATTCCCGAACGAGTACGACATTGGAACCTTCAAGACACGAGCCTACACCTTCCTCAAAGGCCGGCAACGCATCTGTGACCCTTTTGGTGTTGCGGGTGTCCATGGGCGGCGGTGATTGCTTTCCATCAGATGAACCGCATGCTCATTTGCCGCCCTCTCATATAAAAAAAAAAAAAATGCAAAAAAAAAATATAACCTTATTCGCTAAAAATGGTGATAGGCACAATGTTAATACAAGGAATAAGAACCAGTTATCTGTTTATGTTAGCCGACTTCACAAAGTTAGTAAATCCTTCAAAGGGCAATGTATGCGCTTTTATAATAAGGTTCCAGTAGACATTCAAAACTTGCCTTTAAATAATTTTAAAGCAATCATAAAACATAAATTATTAACAAAAGGCTATTTGAATGATAAGCAAGCATGGACATAGCTGTCTTATTATTCATATAACTATCAAATCGCAACCCATAATCTGTTTAAAAGAGCAACCCTAGAGTTTCTTGCTCGTTCTTCTCTGGGGAGTCAGCTTTGTGAATGAGCCGTAAATAAAAATATAATGTAATATTAATATCAATACTGACGTTTTAAAGTGATTATTTTATCGTATGAAATAAAATATTTTGATTTGATTTGATTTGTTTTGACTGTGTGGACACATAGATAGCCCAGAACTACTATCTCTGATTCGCTTCAACGTACCTACTCAACGTACTCGACACACGAAACTGTTTACGATACCCCTCAGACGTATCGTATTTGTAACATTTCTAATAAAAAATTCTCAAATGTAGATGTATTCTCGTCTTCAAAAACTGTCTTCAGAAAAGAAATTGTCGCGAAATCAAATGTGTCCAAAATATTTAAATGTCTAAAATTTATAATATGATTAATATTATATTGGCAACCGATTGGTGTAGTGGATTGTCTCCCATATCAGCGAAACCAACGGTTGCGGGTTCGAATCCCGCGAGGGGTAAATGTTTGTATGATGAATACGAACATTTATTCCCGAGTCTTGGATGTTTATATAAATGTTTATGTATGTTTATCCGTTATCTAGTATCCATGGCACAAGCTTTGCTTAGTTTGGGACTAGATGATTGGTGTAAGTGTCCGAAATATTAAAAAAAAAAAACTTACATTGGTGTCGATTCGGTTGTACACCAACTAAACTAAAACCAGTTTTGGAGTGGTGCCGTCGCATCGTACTGTTCCAGGGCTAAAGAGACAGTACTACTTTAATACTGGTTTTAGTTTAGTTGGTGTACATCCGAATTGACACCAATATTAAATTAAAGTTATTTATTCTATCACTGACAGGTACCCTATACATGTGCAAAAAATTACGGCCTTTAAGATTATTTGTTTGAATGTTGAATTGTGCGTATCTGCAGCTACACGTATCATACGAGTACTCGGCATTATTTGCAGCGTTGTCTCAATGTCCGTAAAGCTATCCATTACGTGCTTCCTAACTACTTAGCTTGAACTTCAAAAAAAAAAAAACAATAATAGTTTCTTCTTCTTATTTTTGAGGATGGCAACCAGTCAACCTCACTGTCGCGGGACATTACTGCCAGTTTCGAGTGAAAATTTTTATTTCTCTTATTTCTTCAGTTTATAAATCAGTCTCAGTCAAAACAAGTAATTCGTCGTACACAGAGTCTAGTCACGGTCAAGTCATTCTTCAGTAAAGTGGCAGAATGCTTTACAAAAGATTTTGGCGGCTTCTTGTGGGAACCCGAAAGTTACGCACTTTAATTTACACTTCCTTTCACCTGTACACCAACACTAACGTTTGCTGCTTAATATTCTGTCATTATTAAGCTACAAAAGTTAGAATGCACAAATTATAATATAAAGAAAAATGCATCTTCACTCGCCAAGATTAATAAGTAATATATATAAAAATAATAATAAATATTTGGGGCCCTTACACCAATCATCTAGTCCTAAACTAAGCAAAGCTTGAACTATGGATACTAGATAACGGATGAATTTTATTTTCTGTTTTGAAAAGAATATATAGTTACCGAAAATGGTAAGAGTAGAACGTACAATTTGGCGACCTTATCACTAACAGCGATATCAGCCACACAAATGTTCGTATTCATCACACAAACATTTACCCCTCGAGGGATTCGAACCCGCAACGGAAAAAATCACATAGAAGCACGTTAAGTATAATACTCTTACTTACCGTGTTTTCATTTCAGCTGTATGATATAAAGCTACGTCGTAGAGCTACGACGTAGGGCTACGCGTAGCGCGTAGCTTTTTTTGCTACGTAGCCAAAGAAGCTATCGATTACGAAATACCACTGTGCCGTAGCGCGGGCGCCATTTTCTATTTCTGACTTCGAAAAAGGAAGAGGTCATAGACCATTGCTCAATGTAAACAACATTGGGTTTACGATTCGGAGGTCGCGGGTTCGATCCCCACCGGGGTACATGTTTAACTACTCGGTTTGGTTGGTGGTAAGGCATTTTAAATGTCCGCCTGGCTAACTACCACCACCGTATCTAAGTCAGCCGCCAAACAGCAATGTTAATAGCATTGTTGTGTTCCGGTTGTCAGAGATAATAGTCCGAAATATGTTGCGGTTTCCGGGTCAGTACCCTTCCACCTTCGACCTCATCTTCACTTAATATCAGATGTGATTGAGGTGAAGTACTAACCCGTTGTGCATTTTTTTATTATCCACTGGTTTCGCGTTTAACTACAATCTCACCTGATGGAAAGTGACGATGTAGCCGAAGATGTATCACGCGCACCCAGTAAATGCCTATTCACTCTAGACTTGAAGATCCCAAGGTTGTAAGTGTCGGGAAAAACCGACGCGGGCAGTGAGTTCCATACCTTAGCAGTCCGCATTATAAATGATGAAGCAAAGCGCTTAGTGCGGATGTTCGGTATGTTGACAACATATGGATGGAAACCCTCCCCGCGCCTGGTTGTCCGAAGGTGCGTGCATCCGCGCATAAAAAAATATATACCGTTTAGTGAATAGTTCCTACGGGATAAACAAATTATTCAACGCAGGCGAAGCTAATTCATAATAAAGTCTGAATTAACAATCGAGCTGCAACATCGTCACGATGACGATGCACCTTAGTGGAGTATATACCTATACAGTATACCGATTCGTGTTGCGGGAATATTAACTGAGCACAATGTAGTCAGCGCCGCGCGTCGGGCCGAGACCTTGAGCATATCGCTCGAGCGGCGCCGAGCCATTGTATTCATCTTTACAAAGTAAATCGAACAGTTTTGGCTGTTCGATGTGTGGGGTGGGAGTGAGACCGACATATTGTTCAACCGACTTCAAAAAACGAGGAGGTTCTGTATTCGGGGCGCATTTTTTTTTTAATGTATGTACACCGATATCTCCGAGATTTGGCGGTTGATTCATTACTAATGAAAATTTACAGATTTTATCAATCAATCAAATATTTTATTTCACTTAATTCTATATTAGTTTAGTAAGTCTTAGTGTATGTTAGTATAAAATTAGTCATACAACAATAATTAAGCTTATTGTCCTTGTTTAACCATGTTGTGTATACATGCTTGGGATTCCAATCTAGTTCGAATCTAAGTTAACTTTAAGTTCTTCTCATGTCCGATTGTAATCTGTTTTGTAAAATGTCAAATATCAAATGTCAACTTCTAACCTACTAAAAGCGCTGTCCAGTGACTAGCAATGGGACACTCCAGTTTGCCTCCCACCACCCTCAGGATACTGTTGGTGCTGCCTATCACTTTAATAACCTGAAAAAAATCCGACAGTAAAGAAATTTGCTAATATTAGGATACATTATTTATTGTTGGGATTAATTGAGAATAGAAGAGGGAAAATGCTGGGACACATACGACACGATGATTTCATCAAAACCATAATAGAAGGAAGAATAGAGGGGAAAAGAAAAAGAGGAAGACCGAGAATAAGCTACATGCAGCAGATAAAAGAGAAGTTGAACGTCGTGTCGTATCAGGAGGTCAAGAGGAAGGCGGAGAGCAGAGAGATATGGAAATATCTCCATCGACAAGAGCATGGCTCTTAAATCAGAATAGAATAGAATAGAATATGATTTATTTGTTCTTGAATAGGGTACATTAGATTAGGTGTTGTTACAATAAGATCCGCCTAATTCTGTCATTACAATGACGAGCAAATATTGGACAATATTAAAGTTTCATACTAAGATAATCAGCCTGCATAACAATTAATCGCTTTTGTGCTAAACGAAATTGTTGTGGAAAAGAACTAGTAAGTACCTTTTGAAAGTTACAAATCAAGTTAGAAAACATAGCAATACATAATTTAGCTAGTTGTAAAATTAATAACAATTAATCATCAAAATAATACAAAGGAATATAGAAATGTCAATGTTGAAATGTCAATTTTACTCTTTCATTAATATCAAGTTTCAAATTAAATTTAATAATATAGAATGTCAAAACGTTATACTATCTAATTACTGAATTTCAAATTAAAATAAGTATTACAAATCATTGTCAATTAAATATTCCTGTATAGTGTAATAACATTTTTTTACCAATATGGCAGATATGATTATTTACCCTAAAATGTATCCTGGATACTGCAGGGATCAAGAAGAACGAATGTATCCTGGACACTGCAGGGATCAAGAAGAACGAATGTATCCTGGACACTGCAGGGATCAAGAAGAACGAACGACACCTTGCACTTCAAACTCGGTCAAGCCACTTAGGCCCCGGGAGATATAGTACAAATCTACATGGATGGATATTTACATTTATAGCATTTTACATTTTAAATGTCCGCCTGGCTAGCTACCACCATCTTATCTAAATTTGCCGCCAAACAGCAATGTTAATAGCATTGTTGTGTTCCGGTTGTCAGAGATAAGATAGCCAGTCCCCCATATGTGTTGGGGTTTCCGGGTCAGTACGCTTCCACCTTCGACCTCATCTTCACTTAACATCAGGTGTGATTGAGGTCAAGTACGATCCCGTTATGCATAAAAAAAAAATAGCAAGTATTTATTTACAAAAAATAATGTATTCATGTAATTTATCAACCATCTGGTATCCACAACACAAGCCTATAGTAGCTTACTGTGGAACTAAATGGCGCTGTGTGTATGTCTAAGGATATTTAAGAATAAGAATAGTTTATCATGAACGCCACAACACGATACAAAAACAAAGAAGTAGTAAATTATAGCTAAAATAGAAATACAATTATGAAGAAGATCCCGACAATGCTGTCACGTGTTGCGGCGTGCACAAATGGGTTAGCACTCAGCTCACGCTGCGACGAATCACAGCGCTGGTTTTCAGTGGCCCCAAATGGCCAGTGACGCACGGACGCTACGTGAGGTATAATGAGCTGAATTTTATTATTTTTATTTATTCCAGCCGCAGTGAGCGTCAATCACTGAATGTTTAGAAAGGCATTCCTGTCTCAGTGTACAGGGTGAGGCGATGTTGTGTGGGGTTTATACAGGGTGAGGCGGATTGACATGTGCGGCGTGTTTTGTGTCGGGGTGATGGATGGGAGCCACATTAGCGGGGTGACGCGGGGCGCCAGTGGCAGCGGATTCCTCTACATCGAAATAATAATAAATAAATATCTTTGGGCATACAACCAACGTGTGTTGTATAGTAATTGAATATGCGTGTGTGCATTTGTGTATTATGTGTGTGTATTTGTGTATTGAGTTGGTGCATTTCGTACTTGTGTAATCGAGTTCAGAGGGTGGATGTGAATGGTGAGAGATAGTCAGGGTCTGCCGTTTGCATAGGTGTTCCACAGGGCTCAATTCTCGGGCCGTTCCTGTTTCTTGTTTATATTAATGACTTACCAAATTGCATAAACGGCAACCATGAGATAACAATATTTGCTGATGACACTTCTTTACTATTCAAAGTTAAAAGAAAACAGACATCTCTTGACGACGTAAATAATGCTATCTCTAAGGTGGTTGAGTGGTTCACAACAAATAATCTACTCCTTAATGAGAAAAAAACCAAATGTATAAAGTTTTCACTACCAAATGTCAAACAGGTAGCCACTAAAGTGTTAGTAAAAAACGAAGAGTTGGAGCTTGTGGACACTACTTTATTCCTAGGTATTATATTGGATAAAGGACTGCAGTGGGGTCCACACATCGATAAGTTAGCGAAGCGCCTCAGTTCTGCAGTGTTTGCGATAAAAAAAATACGTTATTTAACCGATGTGGATACCGCGAGGTTGGTCTATTTCAGTTATTTCCATAGTATACTGACCTACGGCATTCTGTTGTGGGGAAATGCCGCGGACATAAATTGTATCTTTGTTCTGCAGAAACGAGCGGTTCGCGCGATTTACAAACTGGGCCCCAGAGTGTCTCTTAGGAATAAATTTAAAGAAATTAATATATTAACATTAGCATCGCAATATATTTACGAAAACTTATTGTATGTAAGAAAAAATATAGAATCGTTTAAGAAAAATAGTGATATACATAATGTAAATACCAGATATAAAAATAAACTTGCTGTTCATGCCAGCCGTTTACACAAAGTCACTAAGTCATTTAAGGGGCAATGTATACGCTTTTATAATAAGGTTCCAGTGGACATTCAAAATTTACCTTTAAATAAATTCAAAACCATCATAAAACAGACATTATTTACCAAAGGCTATTATAAAATTTCTGACTATCTGGATGATAAGCAAGCATGGACATAGACCGCTCGGCGATATTCAGCCTAATTATACAATGTAATATAATTGTAACCCAAACTTATTTAAAAGAGCAACCCTTGAGTTTCTTGCTCGTTCTTCTCTGGGGAATCTGCTTTGCGAATGAGCAATAATGTCAATAATTTTAATATTAAGATAAAAAATGTGACGTTTTCAAGTGATAATCTTTATCCTACGAAATATATATATTTTTTTTTGTAAGTTTTTGCGTACAATTAAGGATTTAATAATAATAAATATATTGGGTCTTTACCTATGAAATTGGAGTTTTTTTTCTTCGTCAATCATATGTACCAATTCCTGCAATTTTCAAAGCTATATCCAAATTTGTTTTTTATTTGGAAAATTGAATATTATTTCAAGGTTTCACATGAAATATTTTTTAATTTCTGGGCTAAATCACATAATAATAAAAATTTGAACAGAGCTCTTTTCATGTGCTTCCCATAATCATTTTTTAGATTCGCTGAAACTTTTATAAAGCGGTTACTTTTAAAAATTAACGCTGCCTATACTTAACTTAATATTATCCGATAATACACACAAAGTTTAGCTAAATTTGGATTTGCCGTTCCCAAAAAAAAAAACAAAAATGTTTGTATGGAGAAAACAGTCTAAATGAAATTCTTCATACAAAACGCCAATTCCATAGGTAAGGACCTAATATTATAGACGAGTCACTCATCACCACACGCTCGCAGTGCCGCCCCACCCGCTGCAGTACAACGCATGCGAACAGTTGCGTAGATACAGACAATAGATCAACCAAGTTCCGTGGCTCTGAGCCATGGAATGTTCTAATCTCTCTGGAGGCAATTCTCTCACATTTGGGGTTGCGGAAGTTTCTCTTTTTACGTGCCTATTTAATCACTTAGGAGGTGCGTAGACCATCGAGCTCAGGGGTAGTGGACTGTATCTTTAAGGGTGAAATATAGCGAATCGTTTATACTAAATTGCACTTGTAAATAACTCGATGGAAGAAACGGGAGCAGCTGCGGGGTGTATATGGAATGGAGAGAGTACAGCTGCAACTAGGATAAGAACATGCACACTTACTTGATCTTCCCTTTAACCCTCGGATTTCAATAATCCAGGGCAGCGTCAGCTGTGAGCGACCCTTGGCCAGGTCGCGAAGATACCACGAATTAGGGGCGAAATTCACTCCAAAAACACTGCACCGATGCTATCACAGGTTTATTTAAAGTTTATAGGGTTGGAAATGGCGAATTAATCATAGAATATTAATATAATCTGAATCGAGGCACGCGCACGCGGTTAGCATTGACCGTCCATCATTAGAACTAACACGTAGTTAAGCGAGTGAGTGCGCTAGCCTTATGCAAAGTATGCATGTAGGAGAGAGATAGATGTATAGGAATTAAGCTAATACAAGTGCAATTCAATTTTAACGAATGGAGCTATAGATTCAATATCGAACACTCTCCATAAAACTGCCAGTGGCTTAGTTCTACAATGATACAGGGATCGAAAATTGATGAGCAAATATGGATAATAAATATACATACATAATGTCACGCCTGTTTACCGTAGGGGTAGGCAGAGACCACAGACTTCCACTTGCTACGATCCTGACACGCCTCTTTTGCTTCATTCACTCTCAAGGTTGTTCATACATGCTCGTCGGTTTAGGGTACTCTTGACTTGGCCTTTCTTTAAGACGTCCCCGATTTGATCATGGTACGTTTTCCCCTACCAACACTACCATCCACATTCGCTTTGTATATCTCTTTCGTAAGTCTTCTTTCATTCATCCTCTCCACATGTCCAAACCATCTCAGCATACCTTTTTCAATCTTTGTCACTACGTCTTCATTCACACTGCTTAACTCCCTAATTACACTATTCCTGATTCTATCTTTCAGAGTCACCCCATACATACTTCTCAATGATCTCATTTCCACTGCATTTATTCTACTTTCATTCTTCATTTGTCATACCCAGCATTCACTCCCGTAAGTCAGTGTTGGAACCAGCACCCCGCCATGAACAGCCAGACGAGCTTTTTTGGACACATTCTGACTCATAATAAATATACATACAACTATAGCGTCGGTGGCCACAGCGGTTAAGAACGCGGTCTCCCAATTTGGGGGGACCGTGTACCAATGAATTTTTAAATTTAATTTAATTACTTATGTGCATTTATCCACTGCTCTTTAACGGTGAAGGAAACATATCGTGAGGAAACCTGCATGAGAAATTCTAAGGCATGTGAAGTCCCCAACCCGCATTGGGCCAGCGTGGTGAACTATGGCCCATCATCCCTCATATACGAGGGAAGGCCTATATCCTTGCAGTGGGATGTTTACGGGCCGATGATAAGAAAGAAAGAAAGAAACTGTTTATTCGCCACTCGACACATATACAACAATTATTGTTAGGCAAATAAAATAACAGAACACTCAGATAAGTGTCGCAGCAGCGAAAGGGAAACGACTCAGCTATATGCTGAGCTTATAAGAGCTCAGCGCTGGTTTACTGTCGCACCCAGAGCGGACGATGATAATGATACGACCTTTGCCTTGCCGTGTTGTTTACAGCAGAGTAGAACAGAAGCAACCCATTACATCCCGTGGACAATGGGATGGATGGACAGGAAGAGGATTTTTAATATCTTGGTACAGTGATGGGCAGCATCACTGGCTTAAAGCCCCCGAGGTTTGCGATCGCCAACTCGCTTACCTAGCGTGGCGATTATAGCAAACCAACAACCCCCCCCCCCTTATGCCAGCCCCGCTTACCTAGCCTGATCGGACTGTCAAATAAAACCCTATTTTTATAGGATAATTAATGTGTGTGTTTTGTGAGAAATTTTTAGTTTTTATTTTTGTACGTTTCTCTCACCCACGCACACAAAATATAATAGGTAATATCAAATATAGACATAGACATAGACGTAGAAACTTTTTATTCAGTGCCACAATACATTGTACAGAACCATAATTATTATTACACAGGAAGAAATCTTAGAATAATGCACAATATAATTACAATTATAACAATCGTAGGCGTCTTATAGTGAAGATTGTTCAAATAATGTTCTATGGATAAATAAATTAAAAAAAAAAAAAAAATTGTAGCAGTGAAAGGGCTTGCTGGCTCGGCTAACGATGCAAACGCTGAACGCGCTTACAACACTGATAATTCTGCCAGTGCCTCAAGTGGAAAGTGACGTTCAGCTTAAAACAGAACTTTGGAAGTAAATAAATAATAAGTGGGATGGTAGCAGTATTGGTTGTTTGTCATATAATATGTACTAATATGTATTTCGTTTGAAAAGCGTACTGTGTGTTTATAATATTAGTGTAAGCAGTATTTTAGGCTAGTTTATCAGACGGGACGTAGGACACGGTCAACTAAGTACGGAAATCAGTCATCTGATCTGCAAAGATAAGCTTTTTATATTGGGCTTTGAAAGATGCTCTAGACTAGGTAAATATAATAGGTAATATCAAATAAAAATCAATTTATACACCCAATTTTTATAGGGTAATATATTAATTATCATATAAATTTTTCTTTCTTTCATATAAGAAAGCCAGTTCCACAAATATTTCATTCGCCCTCGTTTTCACTTAACATCAGGTGTGATTGAGGTCAAGTGCCAACCCGTCGTGCATAAAGGAGGTGGGACGGAGCATACGGTGTCCACGCAGGTAGCGTCCCATACCAAAGTTCAGCCATGCGCCCACGGAATGGCGTATAATAGGGACATCTCTTACCATACATAAAAACAACACCAAATCTAATTAATGTAATAAATTTTTCTACGTGTAATTTGGCGGTGAAACCAAATAAAATAAAAATTAACTATTTAAGTATTTAAAAATCAATTCGATATATTAAGTATAATATATTTTGCAGGTGCCATGTTAGATGTTTTACCATTAAATGTATCCTATGACACTCTAGAGATCAAGACCAATCTAACGACACCTAGCATATCGAAATCGGTCAAGCCGTTTACGCTACAAAGATATTTATTCATCCACTTAAAAAAAATTAGACTACATGATCATTAATTATAGTTAAAATTTTCTATCTTAGTGGACAACTAGGTTGGAGCCTCAGCAAAATAGCCTCCACCTTTTTCAGTCTTGATAACAGAACGAATAACACGTCAGACGTTGTTGCACACTACAATACTATTGGCTACAAGCTACATGCAAGCAAGCATTATATGACGAAAACTTAGGAGAAAAAAAAATTTAAAATAATAATTGGCGAAAGACACCTACAATTCCTATACAATTAGAAAGTCAATCTCACTAACAAAATCTCAGAAAATAGAACTGGCTGGCACGTCATACTTCGGTATCACAGAGGCCCAGTACTGGAAGACCTCTGTTTACATTTTCTTTTAAATGTGCAAAACGACTTTAACCGCCTCCGTGGCTCAATGTAAACAACATTAGGTTTACGATTTGGAGGTCGCGGGTTCGATCCCCAGCGGGGTACATGTTTAAGTACTCGGTTTGGTTGGTGGTAGGGTAATTTTAAAACGTCCGCCTGGCTAGCTACCACCATCTTATCTAAATCTGCCGCCAAGCAGCAATGTTAATAGCATTGTTGTGTTCCGGTTGTCAGAGATAAGATAGCCAGTCCCCCAAATGTGTTGGGGTTTCCGGGTCAGTACGCTTCCACCTTCGACCTCATCTTCACTTAACATCAGGTGTGATTGAGGTCAAGTACGAACCCGTCGTGCATAAAAAAAAAGAAAGAAAAACGAGAAAAATTGAAATCTCGAAAAACATCACCCTCTTTCCTTGGGTAGTCGTGTAAAAGACTTAGAAGTCTTGTTTTGGAACGTCACGTTATTGGAACGTTATGAGAGAATTGTGCCGTAGTTGGAAGAAACTCATTTTACATTAGTCAAACAAATGGAAAACCCACTGCGTACAGAAAATAATAGAAGAGGAGCGACTCGAAAAACTCAATTTCCTGAGATAAAGCTGTTCTGTGTCGGGCGGCACGCACGCGCGTTTTCCCGCGCCCGCCAGTGTTGCCAGTGTTGGGGATTTTCCCACAAACTCTAGGTTCCATGGACTTGGAAACCATTTTTCCAACACTGATTTACGGGAGTGAATGCTGGGTATGACAGAAGAAGAATGAAAGTAGAATTAATGCAGTGGAAATGAGATTGAAACGTTGAGAGATTCAGGAATATCTAATTAGGGAGTTGTTGGAGGGAGGGTGAATATATGCAGTGTGAAAGAAGACGCAGTGATAAAAATTGAAAAAGGTATGCTGAGATGGTTCGGACATGTGGAGACGATGAATGAAACAAGGCTCTTTCCTTGTTTCATTCATCCTCGATTCCAGATATACGAAGCGAATGTGGATGTCAAAGTCAAAAATGCTTTATTTTGTAGGTACACAGAGAACACTTAAAATAGTCAATTTTACATTTTTTAATCATGTTCAAAATGCAATTTTCCGCTGAGAAGAACAAGCAAGATACTCGAAGGGTTGCTCTTTTAAAACCAGGCTTTGATTTTACATAAAGGTTTTTAAATTACATTAAGGTTTTTATATTTCATTATTAATTAAGAAATAGCCTGCCATGCGAACGATCTGATTATATCCAGGGATGATTATCATCTAAATAGTCTGATATTTTATAATATGGTTTGTTAATAAGTTTCTGTTTTATAGTATCTTTATATTTATTGAGAGATGGTAGTGTTGGTAGGGAAAGACGTACCATGGTCAAATCGGGGACGTCTTAAAGAAAGGCCAAGTCAAGAGTACCCTAAACCGACGAGCATGTATGAACAACCTTATGAGAGTGAAAGAAACAAATGAGGCGTGTCAGGATCGTTACAAGTGGAAGTTTGCGGTCTCTGCCTACCGCTACGCGAAACAGGCGTGTCTTTTTGTATGTATTATCCACCTCCTTGGCTCAATGTAAACAACATTGGGTTTACGATTCGGATGCCGCGGGTTCGATCCCCAGCGGGGTACATATTTAGTACTCGGTTTGGCTTGTGGTAGGGCATTTTAAATGTCCGTCTGGCTTGCTACCACCATCTTATCTAAATCTGCAGCCTAACAGCAATGTTAATAGCGTTGTTGTGTTCCGGTTGTCAGAGATAAGATAGCCAGTCCCCTAAATAAGATGGGGTTTCCGGGTCAGTACGCTTCCACCTTCGGCCTCATCTTCACTTAACATCAGGTGTGATTGAGGTCATGTGCTAACGCGTTGTGCTTAAAAAAGTGAATGTAAAATTGCGTCAGTTCCATATTTCTTCGGAGACAAATTCCAAACATCGATGCCGTAGACCTCACGTCAGTATCACTAAACGGATCACATATTCACACACAGCAATATGATAATGTGAAATAGAGAGCCTCTGCCATTAATTAATATCTTTTGACATATAACGATATATTTGGCGTGCTTGTCGTATGTTTATCTTTTACGTGATGAGTATTTTGCTTCATATGATTAGGAAGCATTATTCATATTAATATTGTACAGTTAACACTGTGCATTTTATTTTCCGCGGACTACGCATTCTACTTTTTTGTACAGACTCTACAAATTAACACTAAAACGCGTTAGTCGCGACACACACACACCACTCTACAATTGCCAATTATAAGCAGGCAAATGACCTTACAATAGGCAGACCAACATCAAGAACTCCACGACGCAGAAGCTCTGCCCAGCACGAGATAGATCGCCGCCCAACTTACCTGGCTGAATAAATACTTGGATCACCGTCGCTGCCGCGTTTCACTTCTCTGCAACATCAACGCTACACACATCTACTACCAACATCCAACTTCGGTCCGGAATCACGCACCAGACCATACAAATATATTTACAATCCATTGAAGTATGTCTCCTTTGACTCGACTGATCAATAAAGGAAGGTAATGTTTTTCAAGTGTATGTATGTCCGTTCCTTTGGCGCACCCCTTGACCGATTTCGAAGTATATGGTGTCGTTCGATTCGTTTTGATGCCTGAAGTGTCATACTCGTAGGATGCATGACATGGCGTCCTCAAACAACAAATTATGCTGTCGGGGTTTTTTGGTTTGTAAATAGTTTGGGGGTATTTTTTAAAAGAGTTGGCAACTCTGCGCTGTTGTTTAGCTCAGTACAGCTGAGACCCCCGGAGCGTCCGGCCGCCGCCCCGCGCCCCGCGCCCCGCGACCACCTGTAGCGCCGTTCGAATGGTCCACATATAAACTCACTTACGCCTTTGATTCCAATTGTTTTGATTGGTACGTACCCTATTTTGTGTTTTTGATTGTAATTGACATAGACATATATGAAACCTATGAAATTGCCGTTTTGTATGAAAAAATTGAAACGAATTTTTTTCATGTATTTTTTATTTGTATTAATCGAAGTAATCACCCGTGCAATCAATGCATCTTTGCCAACGCAGTGGCAAGCAATTGATGCCCTTCTTAAAGAAATCAGCTGGACGGGAGGCAACAAATTCTTCAAAGGCATTTTGTACTGCCTCTCGGGTATTGAATTTTTTTCCTGCCAAAAAGTTATCCAAATTCTGGAAAAAGTAGTAGTCTGTAGGCGCAAGGTCTGGTGAGTAGGGCGGATGACGGAGAGCTTCCAACCCCAGTTCTTGCAACTTGGAGACCGTCTTCAGTGCGCGTGGTCGTGCAGGAGCAGCGGAGAGGAGCGATTGACCAATGCTGGTTGGAGATGTGCCAGCTTCTCCATCATTCTGTTCAGTTCTTCACAGTACACATCTGCAGTAAGAAGCTGTGATGAATCACACCGGCGCTAGACCACCAAACAGTGACCATCACTTTTCTAGGGGTATAAGTTTTCGTTTAGGGCATTGTTTAGGTGCTGAACCAGGATCCAACCAACTTGCTGAGCGCTTGCGGTTATCAAACAGAATCCATTTTTCATCGCAGGTAACAATGCGGTTCAAAATTCCTTAATTTGTGTGTCTGTTGAGCAGTGCAAGGCACGTCTCGACGCGTACTTCGCGCTGGCGATCATTAAGTTCGTGGGGCACCTATTTGTCAAGCTTTTTTACCTTGGCAATTTGACGCAAATGGACCAATATTGTTGTGTCGTGACTTTATGTATGAATTTATAGCTATTGGTAATACATTTTGTTTGAAAAAGTGAAGGGTATTTTCTTAGTCATATGAGAAATGTTAATAGCATTGTTGTGTTCCGGTTGTCAGAGATAAGACCCAAATGTGTTGGGGTTTCCGGGTCAGTACGCTTTCACCTTCGACGTCATCTTTACTTAATATCAGGTGTATTTGAGGTCAAGTACGAACCCGTCGTAAAAAAAAGAAAGTCTTTTTCGAACACATTTGTTTTTCAAAAAATTGGAAAAATGGCCGACGTTAGTAAGATTCCACTCCGGAGTTCAAACTCAAACTCAAATCATTTATTGCATTCCTTAAGTTTTGTTGTGACGACATTATAGTGTACTGTATCAATAAGGACCTTGTGAAGGCACAGCAACATGAGAGAGTAGCATGCACTAATTTAAATAATTACATACAATTCTTAATACATTATTTACAAGCTAGATATTTAACCTATTATATTATCATATGTATTTTTAGCTTTATATTCCAATTATATTATTATTTTTCTTTTAAATTATTCACTTAACATCAGGTGTGATTGAGGTAAAGTACCAATCCGTTGGGCATAAAAAAAATAGGTAGTTTTTTTCTCAAACAATCACCGACTCACTTGCCTGGCCGGTGATTGATTTTTTATTGATTTATATTGTATTATTATTATTATTTATTTATGACATTTATTTATATTATTTCATCTCTAAAATTTTCGGTCATGTATTCATTTGTGTAATAGCATTTTTTAATTAATAGTTGTTTCAATAATTGTATGAATTTCTTATCTTTCGCTTCGTTTTTGATGTAATTTGGTAGCTTATTGAATATTCTAGATGACATTGATAGTGTGCCGGACGAATGCATTTTTAAGTTTTCATTATCATATCTGAACCGAAATATGGTACGCTGTTGATATCCTATCAAACAAAATAAACATTTATCAATATCAGTCAGCAATTGATGAAAACATTGTTGAATATATTTAAAATAATGCAATCTTGTAGGTCTTAAGGTTGATTTGAATTCCAACTGTATAAGTTCATTCATAAGTTATACAAATGAAGAGGTGTTAGTAAAGGAGAAGAGATGCCTGTTAGCCATAGTTGAGAACCGAAGAGGAAAGATGATAGGTCACTTGAAACGACACGATATTTTTTTGAAGAACATAATTGAGGGAAAGATTGAAGAAAAGAGAGGAAGGGAAAGACCTAGGCGTAATTACTTTGACCAAGTGAAAGAAAAAGTGAATGTCGTGTCGTACCAAGAGGTTAAAACGAGGGCGGAAAGTAGAGAGACGTGGTCATTACTCCACCGACAAGAGCATAGCTCTTAAATTGAAGAAGAAGTTCATTCAAACATTTTTATAAACAAGCTTTTGTCCAGGCCTATACGCCTGATGCTTTATTCCGAGGACATTCGTCAACGCATATACAATATACAAAATCTATACTTTATAACAGAAACTTATTAAGAAAGAATATTATAAAATATCAGATTATTTAGATGATAAACATTCATGGACATAAACAGCCCGTTCGCATAACCAGGCTATTTCACAATTAATAATTTAATATTATAATATAAAATAATAATTAATAATTTTTTAATATAAAAACCTTTTTTTCTAAAGAGCAACCTCTCTAGTTTCTTGCTTGTTCTTCTCAGGGGAAAAGTGCCTTTTGAATAAGCAGTAGCTTTAAAAATGTAAAATCTGACTATTTTGTAGGCAACAAAATAAAGCATTTTTTTATTTTGATTTTGAACAGAGTAATATGTGATAATCATGACTGAGTATTAAAAGCTTGTTTCTAAAAGAATTTTTAATGTAGTAACTTATCACTTCACATTTAAATGATTTATTATGGATGGGTGGCCATTAAAAACACATCCGAGCTGTAAAATTATAATAATGACCACTTGTGGACAGAGCCGTTATGATAAATGGTATGTATTTGAGCGATGAGCTGTAAAGCGACTTCAAAAAAACAAAAGAGTATCGATTCGACGGTCGTTCTTAAATCTTCGATGAAGAAGGGTGTTGTGTTTGACCGCGCTGTGAGTGTGTGTGTGTGTATTCCGAGATTAAGGCACGTTGCGGCGGTTAAGGGTTACCTTAGGGCGTTTAGCGCCCGTTTAGCCGCCAGCAGGTAGGTAGTGAAGGAAAAGAATACCAATTTGATTTGGATTTAGTGGGTTTATTCTACAACCAGCTCACTCCCCTGCACCCCTCGGCAAATCTCCCCGTACGGTCACTGGCCTGAAGGTCTTGGAGCTGCAGTGGACGTAGCCCTCGAGTCCTCTCGTAGACGACACGACGAGGTCAAGGCTGGATCAGCGGTTTTCGGGGGAGGGTAGATCTACCCCGAATGTCTCCCAGGTGCAGACCTGGATGTCGACGCCGACAAGTAGTCACTCAGGACCTTGATCCCTAGAGGGATCTTCCGTAGTCTACTTAAGAGGGTTCAGGTGGCAACCGAAGCAGTGTTCTCCCGGTAGCAAGGTCGCGATCAAACAGAGGACGATTCGGGCTCCCCCACTCTAATTAGAAATCGTCTTAACGACGTCATCGCAACCGGACAAATTAGCGTACTGCAATACCGTGGTGAGACCCTTTTTAAATAAAATAATAATTTCAGGGTTCCGTAGGAAACTTTTATTATAAATATGAAGTAGTGTGTGTGTGTGTGTGTGTGTGTGCAAACTAAAGGTAAAAGCGTAACGGCGCTAGACGCAACGTTACACCGTATTAATAAACCGTTCTCAAGATTGAGAATAGTTTTGTGACCGGTCTCAAGTAAACGTGTTGATTAATAAACCTTACTTGAGACTTGAAACGCACGTGCATACTCAAGCAGTACTCACTTGAGACCTCCGCCGAGTTTCACATATTAATAAACGAAACTCAAGACTATCATTCATTCGCCGCTGAGGCAAATTCTTGAGAAGTGATCTCATCTGAGTAGACTTCAAGATTGGCTTATAAATGAGCACGTAGGTTGAGATAACGTCAACTGCTTAAGACCCATCTCGGGTGAGACAGCCTCAAGACTTGTATTGAGATTGATTTATTAATACGGGCCTAAGTTTCGAAGACACTGTTAACTAGCTTCTCGCCCGCGGCTTTGCCTGCGTGGAATAACTCTATCGCGGAAATTTGTATATCCCGCGGGAACTACTCACTTTATCGGGATAATAAATATCCTATATCTTAATCCGAATCAACCGCCTCCGTGGCTCAATGTAAACAACACTGAGTTTACGATTCGGAGGTCGCGGGTTCGATCCCCAGCTGGGTACACGTTTATGTACTCGGTTTGGTTGGTGGTAGGGCATATTAAAATGTCCGCCTGGCTAGCTACCACCATCTTATCTAAATCTGCCGCCAAGCAGCAATGTTAATAGCATTGTTGTGTTCCGGTTGTCAGAGATTAGATAGCCAGTCCCCCAAATGTGTTGGGGTTTCCGGGTCAGTACGCTTCCACCTTCGACCTCATCTTCACTTAACATCAGGTGTGATTGAGGTCAAGTACGAACCAGTCGTGCATAAAAAAAAAAAAAAAAAAATCTTGTTTTAATCCAGGATATATTCTACTTATATACCAAATTACATCCAAATCCGTTCATCCGTTTCGATGTGATTGAGCAACAAACAAACACCGTAACTTTCGCATTGATAATATTAGTTAGATTATTGTATTTGTAGCGGCCGTGAAGTAGTTAGGCCTGGATCTATGGAACAAAGTAGCAAACCCGGGTAGCTTGGGCCTACTGACTGAGATTGAGGTCTCCCGCACCAAAGCAAAGATAAAGCAAAGCTCACTCACTTGATATGGAAAGTCCCACAGCTCTTGTCCGAAGCACCACGCCAAACACCCCGTGCAGCACAGTCCACAACACCACCAAGCTTAAAGAAGCTTATGCATGCAAGGATCCAGAGTCCTAGCTGACCGCGTAGAGAATGTTAGTTTTTTCTCACACAAAACACACCATCACCATGTTAGCACATGCAATATAACACAATCCCACCTGAAGAGGGTTTAATTCAGGGTATTTTAATTATTTAAACGGAGAGCGCGTTCAAAACGTGTATGCGCAAGCGTCCATCTTTTTTTCTCCCCACTCCGGCCCGGCCCCGCGTGGGGTACAAGCGCGGGAAATTCGAACGTGAGCTTACAATGCCTATTTTTACATTAGAGAAGGATTGCTCAATCGTCAGTTTTTATCGGCGCAAACCATATTATATATATATATTATATTATAATTGAAGTTGTTCCCATCGATTGCCATTAAGGAGTGTTGAGAAACAACGATATTCGGTAATTGATAAATGTAATTCTTTAGGCGATTTACAACAAAAACACTCGCACACATATACACGCGCGCACACCTCCACATCATATATACATACACACACACACACACATACAGACCCCCACACACTCACACACAAACATACACAATCTCACACGTTGACCTGGTGACCTAAGATACAGGTTTCCCTAGTTTAGTCACCAAGGCTCTACATTTGCGAAACTTTCTATTCTCTACGATAAAAAGGCCATAATATAAAATCATTTCCTTATCGACCACTTATATAGACGATATATTCCACAATCGATATTTCATCTCGCTCCTCCCCTTAGCCCGCTCTATTACATTATTGTTCCGAAAATAGAGCGAGTGTCATTTCAATATGACATCAGGGTTGAGGTGCTCGGATCCATTAGTTAGAGGATATCGTATAAATGCCAAGTGCCATTACCATTAACTATTCATGTTGTAATGTCTGTGGGTTGTGACCACGTGACAGCCTGCCGTCTTCCTATATACAATAAACTAGGGCGAGTGGACTGGCCCTGGGGAGAACTGTCATAACCTGTTAATATATTAGGTCCTTACCTATGAAATGCATAGTCCCCTTTCCAGAATCTGTTCCACTCACAACGAATACAATGTTAAACACAATAACGATAATGATATTTTTCACTGTTCACATAAAGTTTTTAAAAATAATATACTTACACACTTCGCTCTCCCAGTATAAATAAATAATGTTGACTGATTATTCATCATTATTCACTTATCTTCTAAATCAAACGTTGTCTTCTATCATTAATGCTGAGTACATTTGTAATTGGTAGACATATAAGAACTGTACCACAAACCATGTCACATCTAATTATAATATATGTACTACTGTTAATGTACCTAAAGTAAATAAATAAATAAATAAATAAATTGTCGTTTTGTATGAAGAATTTCATTAAGACTGTTTTCTCCATACAAACATTTTTGTTTTTTTTTTAGGAACAGCAAATCCAAATTTATATAAACTTTGTGTGTATTATCGGATAACATTAAGTTAAGTATAGGCAGCGTTAATTTTTAAAAGTAACCGCTTTATAAAAGTTTCAACGAATGTAAGAAATGATTATGGCAAGCATATGGAAAGAGCTCTGTTCAATTTTTTTTTATTATGTGATTTAGCCCAGAAATTAAAAAATATTTCATGTGAAACCCTGAAATAATATTCCATTTTCCAAATAAAAAACAAATTTGGATATAGCTTTGAAACTCGCTGGAATTGTTACATATGATTAACGAAGAAAAAAAAAACTCCAATTTCATAGGCAAAGACCGAAAATATCACCGACATTTGTTAAGCAACATTTTTATTTTATTTTTATTTATTTATTTTTTATTTTATTTTATTGATAATACAGAATCAACGGCAACATTATAAAAAATATTACACATTTATAAGCCAAAGTCATTCCAATTACAGATTCACATTTTTCATTACAATTCTTTTTAAAAAATAATTAGGTGGAAAGTCAGTATTAAATAATAATCATTATACAATCGAGAGGTAAAAGTGAATAGTGACACAAACTGAGTAATAATAAATAATTTAGACAATAAGTAATATTACAAATAAAAAATTTGTCAAATAATTCAATCAATGTCAAATAATAAATACTTAATTAACTATGACATTTTTATAGCAAGATTGAAATTAAATGCTTTTTTTTATATTTTGTTGTTGTTATGCAGGCATTATCATAAAAAATAATACATAATTTTAAAATTTAAATTAATAAATGATATAATGGAGGCTATTTAATTGTTTAATATTTATTCATTCTATGTTACTGTTATTGTTTAGCGGATATAATTTATTCTGCTGTTTATTAAATTTCACGACTATTTTAACATGACTACCATATTTGTATGACAATTTGGCTGATCACAGAGATCATATTTATAAGTTTAATGTATCATAATAACCTGTACACCTGTGTATCACAAATAAATAAATGATTGATAATCGTCGTATGTATGAGTTTCGCAATGTCGTGTTTTGTGTGTGTGTGCGTGTATGTGTTTTTTTTTTTTTTTTTTTATGCATAACGGGTTGGTACTTGACCTCAATCACACCTGATGTTAAGTGAAGATGAGGTCGAAGATGGAAGCGTACTGACCCGGAAACCCCAACACATTTGGGGGACTGGCTATCTCATCTCTGACAACCGGAACACTACAATGCTATTAACATTGCTGCTTGGCGGCAGATTTAGATAAGATGGTGGTAGCTAGCCAGGCGGACATTTAAAATGCCCTACCACCAACCAAACCGAGTACTTAAACATGTACCCCGCTGGGGATCGAACCCGCGACCTCCGAATCGTAAACTCAATGTTGTTTACATTGAGCCACGGAGGCGTGTGTGTGAGGTTTGGGAATGGATCGATGAGAACGACTAGTGGCGCGGACAGGTGACACTTTTTTCATCATCATCAGCCCGTAAACATCCCACTGAAGGATATACAGTCTTCCCTCGTATAATGAGGGAGTATGGGCCATAGTCCGCCACGCTGGCCCAATGTGGGTTGGGGACTTCACATGCCTTTGAATTTTTGTTTCTCATGCATGCAGGTTTCTTCACGATGTTTTCCTTCACCGTTTAAGAGCAGTCGGATAAATGCACATAAGTAATTAAATTTAATTTAAAAACTCACGCTATAGTTGTATGTATATTTATTATGAGTCAGAATGTGTCCAAAAAAGTTCGTCTGGCTGTTCATGGCGGGATGCTGGTTCCAACACTGACTTACGGGAGTGAATGCTGGGTATGGCAAATGAAGAATGAAAGTAGAATAAATGCAGTGGATATGAGATCATTGAGAAGTATGTATGGGGTGACTCTGAAAGATAGAATCAGGAATAGTGTAATTAGGGAGTTCAGCAGTGTGAATGAAGACGTAGTGACAAAGATTGAAAATGGTATGCTGAGATGGTTTGGACATGTGGAGAGGATGAATGATGGAAGACTTACGAAAGAGATATACATACTAAGTAATTAAATTTAAAAACTCATTGGTACATTGGCCTGCCTGGGCATCGAACGCCACCGAAGCTCCCAGCAACATATAATATCCTCGAATTTGAATGCATGTAAATTCCATTAACTGATGACTCCACTTCTGACTACGAACAACTATCCACTATGAACCATAGCTGAATTCAGCCGAAATTATACTAATAGGTACAAATTGACGACCTGTTTGGTGTGGTGGTTAGAAACTGGCTGCTTTACCAAGAGGTCGCGGGTTCGAATCCCGCTAGGGGCATATGTTTGTTCCCGAGTTATGGATGTTTTTCATTTACATATGTATATATTTACATCTTCACTTAACATCAGGTGCGACTCAGGTCAAGTAACAACCCTTTGTTCATAAAAAAAAAAAACAAAAAAAATGTATTTGTGTAGTTTATCAACCATCCATAACACAAGTCTAAATGCGTACTGTGGACCTAGATGGCGCTGTGTGTATGAGTTAAAAAAAATAGGATTTGGGACAAGATTAACAAATTACACTTACATTTTAAAGCATGATTTCGTACTAACTATTTAAATTAGGATTGTGTAATAATAGCATAAAATTAAAAAGACAACTACACAGTTCTGAACACCGCGAACAGTTGAACCTTTCAAAAATGACAACATAATCATTAATCCGAATTTAAACTTCCGAGTTTAGTGATTCTTCTTCTTCTTATTTTTGAGGATGGCAACCAGTAAACCTCACTGTCGAGGGACATTACTGCCAGTTTCGAGTGAAAACATTTATTTATCTTATTTCTTCAGTTTATAGGTCAGTCTCAATCAAAACAAGTAATTCGTCGTATACAGAGTCTAGTCACGGTCAAGTCATTCTTCAGTAAAGTGGCAGAATGCTTTACAAAAGATTTTGGCGGCTTCTTGTGGGAACCCGAAAGCTCCGTTACGCACTTTAATTTACACTTCCCTTCACCTGTACACCAACACTAACGTTTGCTGCACAATATTCTGCCATTATTAAGCTTCAAAAGTTAGAATGCACAAATTTTAAGACTTATAAAGAAAAATGCTACTTCACTCGCCGAGTTCCCGCCAAAAAGCCAGTTTAGTGATTACTTTTTAAAAATCTTAAACCTTAATTACAAATATATAATCTGGCTTAAGCCACACAGATTATAAATTCGACTCTCGTTCCGAACCGAGGGATTTATTCAGAGGCTAATCTCCTTTTACTTATTCCATTGAACCACCTTTAAGGGGAGAATATGGAGCGATGACCCGGCTTCGCTTGGTGGGAATTTATTTTAATGTATTTATTTACAAAATTTTTTACACACATAATATGAAGTCTCTGCTTCCCGAACTAGGTAGACACCTGTATCTCAGGAATCAGTATCTTCTCCTATTTGTGTCCTTAAATATGTGTACCGTTGTACACAACCGCCACCGTGGCTCAATGT
The DNA here is from genome assembly GCA_949316235.1 of Oegoconia quadripuncta. Classification (NCBI taxonomy): domain Eukaryota; kingdom Metazoa; phylum Arthropoda; class Insecta; order Lepidoptera; family Autostichidae; genus Oegoconia; species Oegoconia quadripuncta. The sequence continues at coordinate 36,099,220 of OX438747.1, forward strand.
AAACAACATTATTGCTTTATTAGAGCTATTGATATAATTAATAACTTTACGAAAGAGATCCAAAATGTTGACATATTTGCGGATGATCTGACGGTGATCGTGAAATATTTGTATTCGTTCTTGTGCCAATATTATGATTATCTTTGTGTGTCTCTTGTCGAATAACTTATGAGTGTTTTAGTGTAAAACTGTAAACTTATAATTATAAATAAATAAACATTGGGTTTACGATTCGGAGGTCGCGGGTTCGATTCCCATCGGGGTACATGTTTAACCTCTGTGTCCTCTCTTTCCTTTTTATAATTCCGCGGGTCAAGTATCTCGGCGCGCCTGTCAAATTTTCGAAAATACCTGCGGTGTTAAAAACGTTTATAGATACTCTTCTACTGGGTGTATTTGTAATCTGTGAAAAGCTATAGCTACGGGAATATATTATCTATGGATATAATGAATGAACACTACTACAGCTATAATACAACAAATCAGAAAAATGTTACGAGTTGTAATATGTAGGTATCCCTATATCCACGATATAATTGGTATTTTTACGGAAAGTACAGATTTATTTCATGTTTTTCTTAAAAAAACGGGTAATTCAATAAATTCTTATTAGAATTGGAAGCTCTATGGCCAGGTTCCTAAGCCTGTTCTAATAAAAAACAGTAGTTGGAATTCTATGCCTATACTCCCACCCACAGAGAAAAAAAATATTTTCGCAAATACAGACTAAATATCATAGCTAACATGACATGGCGCACATTATTGGATGCGGAATTTAATAGAGAACAAGTTCAAACACAGTCCAAAGGAATTGGAACTCTATAATCATTACAATTGAGAGTTGAAAGTCGGGTGTACCGCCGACACCGATCGGTGTTCGCGAGTGTTGAAGGTATAAAAGTATTTTGGACACGGATCGGTGTTCGCGTCCGCCTACAGGTTAAGTACTCGGTTTGGTTGGTGGTAGGGAATTTTAAAATGTCCGCCTGGCTAGCTACCACCATCTTATCTAAATCTGCCGCCAAACAGCAATATTAGCATTGTTGTGTTCCGGTTGTCAGAGATAAGATAGCCAGTCCCCCAAATGTGTTGGGGTTTCCGGGTCAGTACGCTTCCACTTTCGACCTCATCTTCACTTAACATCAGGTGTGATTGAGGTCAAGTTGCGTTGCGCATAAAAAAAAAAGGTTTTATTGTAACCATGGCATTAACGTTGTACCAATAAAGCAGACAATATTACAAGCAATACAGCCTTCATAACGACTATCCATGACACAGCACGACGAGATGTAGTTCGCTAAAATGCTAATGATATTCCACTGCGGAGATATACAGATAGTGTGACGTCACCAGGCAATCGGCTAAGTCATGTGCTACAACTGAACTAAACTCAAGGAAAGGAAAGAGTGAGGGAAACAAAGATAACACGTTTATACAATACAAAAATACTCTTTATTGCGCAAAATAATTTACAATAATTTTTGATGATAACAATAGAACACAATTAGGCGGTGGTTATTAATCACTAAAAGCGATCTCTTCCAGACAACCCACAGCTATGGGACATTTGTATGTAGAAAAACAGGTAGGGTGCACGATACTGCCAACTAAAGCAGCAATGTTAATAGCATTGTTGTGTTCCGGTTGTCAGAGATAAGATAGTCAGTCCCCCAAATGTGTTGGGGTTTCCGGGTCAGTACTATTCCACCATCGACCTCATCTTCACTTAACATCAGGTGTGATAGAGGTCAAGTACCAACCCGTTGTGCATAAAAAAAAGAAAAAACCTAAGAAATAATTATAGATAAGTATGCATAAATATAATAATCATATATATATATATATACTTAATACAAAATAGCTAGAAGCACTTTATTGTCAAGAAAATATACTGTATACGGTATATAGTGTGAGAGTCCAGAAATGAGACAACGCGTAAATAATATTTGCGGTATTTAATTTATCAACAATTGACACGGGCGCACTTGACAATAGCTCAAACAGGAGTGACCACCTTCCCCGCATCTTCCGATCGCGTAGCACTGGGATGACTACGGCGTAACGCTGACGTTACGGCGTAGCTGATGACGTCATAGAGCAGTGCTACACCGAGGGTCTTCTTATATCTCCTGTATCTCATCTTATAGTAGGTAAAACTATATATAAAAAAAAAAAAAAAAAAAAAAAAAAAATACATTAAAAATTTAATGAGTTATGTACATTTATTCTGCTCTTAAACGGTCAAACAGAGGATAAGGGCTGAGGTCGTTAAGGAGTGGCGTGTGGGGTGGGACGCTGGGGACAAGGGTCTGGACCTACACAGGTTCTTCCCGGACGTAGCTCTGCGGCTGGGGAGCACCTGGGTGGAGCCCGACTACATTGTGTCGCAGACGCTGACCGGGCATGGCGCATTTAGGGGGCGCTTGCGCGACATGCGGTTGGGGGAGGATGGTGAGTGTGATTGCGGGGAAGGGGAGGAGTACCGCGACCACGTCCTCTGGGAGTGTTCCCTTTACGAGCAAGAGGGCCACAACATGCTGAGCGGGTTAGTAAGGATGGCGGTGGGACCAGTGTACTTCTCCGACCTGGTGGACCTTGAGGCCAACTATTCAATTCAATTCAATTATTTATTTGCAAAACTAAGTGTATACAATGGTCTTATTATATATGCTCTTTCGCGGTTTTTGTCGGCAGTGGCACGCCAAGAGAATGGCAATGGACCAATGAGCGCCTAAGTCAACACTAGCTGCCCGGAGTGGAATCTGTGGTGTCGGGCCCCAGAAGGGGGAGAACCGTACAGTGGAAGGCGCAAAGTTTTTAAATAAAGTGTAGGGGGATCGACCGAACAGAGCCTCGAGCAGTAGGTCGTGGATCCCCCGTGATGCGGCCATTATACCCTGAGGTGGTATGGCCATGGGAGGTGGAGGGTATTATTGTTCTTAAACGGTGAAGGAATACATCGTGAGGAAACCCGCATGCCTGAGAAATAGAAATTCAAAGGCATGTGAAGTCCCCGCATTGGGTCAGCGTGGTGGACTATGGCCCATACTTCCTCATATAAGAGGGAAGGAATAGTTATATAATTGATATTACTGAACAAATAAATACATTGTTAGTCCCCTAGTTTGAAGTTAGCTGACCATAACTTTAACAGATGTGTCCACAGATGCAACATAGCGTTTATTGTAATGCTCCCAGTAACACGTGCCCGCTCTAACGAGCGCATTAGTGTCGGAAATTTGGGGCTCCAGTGCGAGCGGGGCGTCACAATTAATGATTTTTTTTATGGCAATTTGTCCAAATTTGACATTTCTGCCAGTATCACGTCAATTTCTTTAGAAACGACCGGATAGACCCATATCAGATTAGTTCAAAAATATGAAGTCACATCTAATGATACGTGAAGGTGACGCCGAAGGTGGAAGCGTTCGACCACAGCCCATTGACATTTTTTTTTCTTTTTTTCACTCTCGGAGAAGGCAAAGGGCTTCATGTCCATACAGCTATGTCTTATTTCTTCAGTTTAGTGAAGTCAGTCTCAGTCAAAACAAGTCTAGTCAGGGTCAAGTCATTCAGTAACGTGGCAGAATGCTTTACAAAAGATTTTGGCGGTTTCTTGTGGGAACCCGAAAACTTCGTTACGCACTTTAATCTACACTTCCCTTCACTTGTACACCATCACCGACTTTTGCTGCACAATATTCCGCCATATTAAGCTTCTAAAAATGCACAAATTTCAAGTAATAAAAACAAAAATGCAACAGGGTCAATCTTAAAACCGCGGGGCAAAAGTGTCATAGTAGATTTTCTACTGGAAAAATGAATGTTTCAATTGTTTCTATTTACACGTAAGATCCTTGCTTGGAATTAAATAAAAATCTTTAATTATAATTTTGATAAACCAAAACGCCTATTTATTAATTTATTTTATTTATGCTAAAACTCCACTCCATGTCTTGTCACAACTCCGACTTTAAATTGTAAAAAAATCTTTTGAAAACTATTTTTAAGGAAACCAGTCTTGGTTTATATGTTATACAAAATAATGAACTTTATGCCATATTTCAAGCAATTTTCACTTAGTTTATAACCATTTCGGTTGAAAAAATTTGAAGTTGATCTCACCGGCTAGATTTAATACCACTCCATGGACACTAAGTTCAAAGACATTACTATGAGAATTAATAAATATAGGAATGTTATGAGTGGTGGGCTTCGTGGTTAATTGTCAACACATAAAGTGTCAATGTGAAAACATAAACTTGCAATCCGGTTCTTTTGTTATGCTGTTGGTTTTGTTAGTTGAAATAATTTTTTAAATGAAAGTGGCAAGCATAAACGTACAACTCCGTGGCAAATTTATGAAAAAGAAAAGGTAAATTTTTTTAAGTATAATAATTACGCTAAGATGCATTATGGAGATGTTTTTGTAAATTTATATTTCACTATCTAAAATTTGTAAGCTACTTGACACACGACGGGTAGATGTTCAAAAATCTCCACTCCATAGACCTCCACTCCATGGTCATGCGGTGTCCATGGAGAAGAGGGAGCGTCCATGGAATGGAAATCTTTTTAATTTTAATTTAAATTGTGCATAAGATTCCATGTACTTTTACTTTAATGGTTATTATTTCTAGTAAAATTTTGTCTTAATAACGTTTTTGTATTAGGTTGATGGTTTGTGACAAATAGAAATCAATCAGAAAGGAAGAGAGAGGAGCGAATACTAAAAGGGAATGAGAGCAAAGGAGAAGAGATTTTTTTTATATCAGTTAAACTCGAATGAATTATTTGAACTATCCAAAATTCGGATCATTCAATATTGTTATCGCCACAGCAATTAAGGCATGATGCATGTGCAGTATTCGCTCGTTTCAGAGGCATATTTGATTGTCTTTTAAGTCATACTTTGAGAAACTTGTTCGCGAATCATTTGGTAAAGTATTTTATTTTAAAGAATGCCAATTGGAATTTTCACGAAGCAGGTCACGCAAAAAGAGCGCCAGATGGAAGACCAGCCGTTCTTTGAACATTAACACAAATAGCTAAAAACGATGAGATATACTATGCTCCTCAAGTCTTCTGGGCAACTTCAGAGCCAAGAAACATTTATTTAAGATAAGTTGTCAAAAGAAGAGTGAATGTCGGAAATCAGGTGATTTATGACGATCCAGAATGCCACTGATTTACAGGAGTGAATGCTGGGTATGGCAGAAGAAGAATGAAAGCAGAATTAATTCAGTGAAAATAAGACCATTGCGAAGTATGAGTGGGGTGACTTTGAAAGATAGAATCAGGAATAGTGTAATTAGGGAGTTAAGCAGTGTGAAAGAAGACGTAGTATCAAAGATTACAAAAGGTATGCTGAGATGGTTTGGACATTTAGAGAGGTTGAACGAAAGAAGACTAACGAAAGAGATATACGAAGCCGAAGTTGGAAGGGGAAGACCATGGCGTCCGTACCATGATCAAATCGGGGCCGTCTTAAAAAAGATCAAGTCAAGAGCACCCTAAACCTACGAGCATGTGTGTGTGTCAGAATCGTAGTAAGTGGAAGTCTGTGGTCTCCGCCTACACCTACGGGAAACAGGGGTGAAAAGATACATAAAGATGTATGTATGTAAGTCGTGTTTAATATTCGAAAAATTTTCAGCATTTCGGTATAGGAAAGCGGCTAGAAATGACTTATCGCAAATTTCAGGCGAACATCATCTGTCACCGACATCCAGTAATCAAGAAACTCAAGGACAGACGTCGCCTGAAATTTTAATCTCAGTGATGACGACAGATATGTCACCTACTGCAGAAGACTTATGTGTGTTGACGAGTCCTAATAATCAACCAACATAATTATGGCGCTGCACAGTTGCACCAAGAAAAGCCTGCTATAGAAAATAGACATTATATAAATAGGTCTAATAATGATAACGCTGATAAAGAAAATATCTTTGAATTAATCTTACAGTTCTTTGTGACTTTCTTGTCATATGATCTCAATTACGTTCCTCTTTTGAAAATAAAGTAAATTTGATTTGTCGTGTGTTCTTTCATTTTCAATTGGAACTCAAATTTATAAGGGTAATGAACCGATTTCCTCCTCAATATCTCTATTATATGTCAGACTCCATGGACAAAATCCACTCCATGTCGCACTCCATGGACATTGGTCCACTCCGTGGGCATCCAAACCAGAATTTTCCTTTTTTTTCCACATTATAATTAATTTTAAGGTTGGCTAATATATGTACAATAATGTTAACGTTATAACCTACATATTATTATAACTAGGATGATTGAGATACTCAGTTGATTCAATTAAATAGATCTTCATTATAATTAATGTTAAAAATATGCATAGACTGTTTATGTAAACAAATTAGTTAGCTACGCGTGTGACGTTTTTGTTCAATTACCTACAGAGCAGGAATTATTTTGGGTGGTGGTGGAACAAGAAAAGATAAAACGAGGAGGGCAATTATTCTGGAGCCAGCGAAGAGAGTGGTTGCTTTCTCTAAGCGTTGCTGTTAAATAAGATAAGTATTCGAGTAATCCTTGTACTGTTTAGGATTGGAATGCAGTCACTTCTATACGCAAAGATTCGGACGTTATTTTGGAGTTAACCTAATTAAGTCGTTGGAAGGCCAAGTAAATTAAGCACAGTTGAATCATTTTAACTATTAATTATATTCTAATATGTTTAAGGGTTAAGCATGTTATTTATAAGTACATTAGTATCAACGGAAATATTGTTTAATTTGGTTACCCAACCATATCAAAAGTAGTATACATTTTGAGACGGTGTGATTTTACGACATCGAAAGAAGAATATAACAATAATAAAAGAAGTTAATAAGTTAATTGTTGTTATAATTTCAGTACCTCATCCATAGTTTTAACAATTTCAGAAGTGGGATACAATGCCCAAGCGTCACCGTGAATTGTTGGAGCCTCATCGAAGTCGGAGAAACCCGCTCGCGAGTCCTGATTTGGAGTCACCGAGTGCCAGTAAGCGATGGCGCCCTTGGAAGCCACGAGATACGTCGTCCGATGAGGAGCCAGCTGACGCCGACATGACCCGGAGAGATCGAGGTGAGCTCGTTCCATACATTTTTAATAACGTGACAGCAAAGGCGGATATCATACCTATTTTTGATCCGGAAAAGAATGATATAGAATCATCACGTTGGTTGAATAAAATCGAGCAGCTTGCCGCAATACACAACTGGACTGACACAATGAAGTCGTATTTCATGCAGTCAAGATTATCGGGCATGGCCAAGGTTTGGCATTCCTCCTTACAAAATTATGAAATGTCTTGGGACGAATGGAAGAAGCAGCTACTGGAGGCTTTTCCACACAAAATTGATTTTGTCGAACTGTTGCGTGACATGTTAAATAAAAGGAAACTACCTAATGAGAATATGACACAGTACTTCTACAGCAAGAGTGCTATGCTGAATAGACTTGAGATTTCTGGGGAAAAAGCAGTCGCCTGCATCATCGACGGATTACCACAACACATGAAAGCACCGGCTCGAGCAGGAAATTATAGTACACCTAGCGAATTGTATTCCAAATTTTTGACGGTCATGACGGAATTCAAACCAAGACCACAACTGATGCAGTCATTAAACCTACGAAGCCATGATGAGGTTGGTGATGCAAGTCATACTATTAATGCGAGGGAACCAAGGAAAACTTTCCTTTGCTTTCTCTGCCACGAACCCGGTCATGCTGTTAGAAGATGCCCAAAGAATATAATAAACAACAAGCCAACATGCACGTACTGTGGTAAAGTAGGACATCCATCGGAAAGATGCTGGCACAAACCAAGTACTTCCACTAATATTTCAACACCAGCTAGACAGGAGACTATTCACGCGGTTACTCAGGTAAATGACATTTATTTTAAACAGGTTATTTTAAACAACTCACCTGCTATAGCCTATTTTGATTCAGGTGCGAAAGTTAATGTAATGAATTACGAATATTATAAAAAACTTGGCTTGCCAATGAACAGTTGTGAAATAGCAATAGGCGGTTTTTCTGGGAATCCAATTCTTGCAAAAGGTACTATAAATGCTACAGTTATCCTGAATGACAATGTATTCAATACGACTTTCGTCATTACCGACTTTCAAATAGGGTCAATGGACATCATATTAGGTCAACCCGTTATGAATAACCCTGATTATATATTCACAATTGCTGGGAGTGAATTTACAATAAAAAGGAAGGAAAAACCGGCTGAAGAAATACTGAATATAGACACTACTATTCATGAAAACATTAAAGTTAAGATCCAGTGCAAAACCAATGTTGAAATACCGCCTGGTCACATCATGCTGATCAACGTCGTGTCTAATGCCAATATGGATGAAACTATTTTTGTCGAATCTTGCAAGAGGGTTTACAGTGGGAGACGTTACTCTATTCCTGCAAGCGTCATAAACGGAAAAGATAGCGTACTTGAGGTATGCAATGAGTCTACACTACCTTTAGTGTTAACGAAAGGTGACATTTTAGTGAGGGGTTTAAAATGCGATGAATTGAAAATGGAGCAAAGCCCTACGACTCAAGACCTACCAAAATCTGCTCAAACAGTAATGACCCTTGATTTTAGTAAAGTGAAATGTGGCTCAACAGATCCTAAGATTAAAGACGAGTTATTGAAAATTTTGACTGAATATGCTGATTGTTTCTCAATGAACACGACTGAATTAGGTTGTACCGATAAGATAGAGATGAGTATCGAACTGAATAGGGAGAAGCCGATGTGCTATCGACCATATAGATTGTCTGTCGCAGAGAAGGAGATAGTCAGAGATAAGATCGACGACCTAGTGAGAAACAATGTAATACAAGAATCGACATCAGAGTTTGCGAGCCCTATCATACTTGTGAAGAAGAGGACAGGAGATTATAGATTATGCGTCGATTATAGGAAGTTAAACAGTCTAACCATCAAAGACAAATACCCTCTCCCGATTATTGAAGATCAAGTAGAAAAGTTGGCTGGTAAACGATTCTTCACTAGTCTAGATCTATCCCAAGGATTTTATCAAATACCTATGGCAAAAGAATCAATTTCGAAGACAGGATTCATCACTCCTGAGGGACATTACGAGTTTCTTCGCATGCCCTTTGGTTTAGCAAATTCACCATGCGTTTTTCAACGGTTAATGGATAAGATACTGGGTCCACTGAGATTTAATAAAGTCCTGCCATATATTGATGACCTTCTCCTCCCCAGTACCAATGAAGAAGATGGTTTGATAGTTCTACGCCAAGTACTACAGATCTTAAGAGAAGCAAAGTTAACGCTTAACATTGACAAATGTTCATTCCTGCAAAAGCAGATCGAGTATCTTGGATATGACATAAATGAAAATGGTATAAGGCCAGGGGAGAAAAAGATCGAAGCAGTTACAAAATATCCGGAACCAACCAACGTGCATGAGTTGCGAATGTACCTGGGATTGACAAGCTATTTCAGAAAATTCGTTCAAAATTATGCAACAATTACTCATGATCTCTATAAATTGTTGAAAAAGGACTGTCCATGGAGCTGGGAAGAAACTCATCAGAAGGCTTTTGATAATTTGAAACGTATTTTGACAGAGAGGCCTATTCTGGCTGTATACGACCCAAAAGCTGAAACCGAAGTCCATACTGATGCCTCAAGCAAAGGGATAGCAGGCATACTGCTACAGAAACACGGCGACGCCTTAAAATCTGTGGCTTATTTTAGCCGAAAGACCAGCAAGGAAGAAGCTTTTTACCACTCTTTTGAGCTTGAAACTTTGGCTGTGGTCGAGACACTCCGGAGGTTCAGAGTCTATTTAGCAGGCATAAATTTCACCGTAGTAACAGATTGTGTTGCGGTGAGGCAAACATTTGAAAAGAAAGATCTTCTACCGAGAATTGCGCGATGGTGGCTTAGCGTTCAAGAATATGACATGATTATTAAACACAAGCCCGGAATATGTCACAAGCATGTGGATGCCCTGAGTAGGTCTCCAGTTAATACTGAACAGATACTTGTTCTTGATATACTAGATTGGGTATTTTGCCTTCAGACTCAGGATGACGTAATCCGTACAATCAAACATAAACTAGAAAATGATGTTGATGACCCAGATATCAAACACAACTACGTGTTGCAAGGAAACAAGGTATACAGGAAACTCGGGAACAAAGAGTTGAGATTGGCAGTACCTAAAGCGGCACGATGGAACATCATGCGTAAATACCACGACGACATTGGTCACCCTGGTTTAAAAAGATGTGACGCCGTAATAAAAGAGAATTGTTGGTTTCCACGTATGTCAAGATTTATCAGGAAATACGTAAATGCGTGTGTTGACTGTCTCTATAAACGAGGTCAATATGGGAAAACTGAAGGAGAACTCCATCCAATAGAAAAAGTGGCAGAGCCTTTACACACTTTGCATGTCGACCATCTCGGGCCATTTTGCAAAAGCGGCAATGGAATGTCGTATTTATTTGTTATCGTAGATTCTTATACAAAGTTCACATGGGCAAAACCAACGAAGACCACAAAATCAGCTGAGGCAGAACAGAACCTAGAGGAGATATTTAGTTCGTTCGGATACCCTAAAAGAATAATCTCAGATAGCGGCGCGGCTTTTACTAGCAAAAGATTTAAACAATTTTGTGTTTCGAATCAAATAAAACATGTTATTAACTCGGTGGCCTCGCCCCGATCTAATGGTCAAGTAGAGCGTTTTAATCGGACGCTGCTGGAAGCAATTAACAAAAGTACTACAGATGAAAGAGAATGGGATAAATGTATCAACAAGGTTGTATGGGGAATTAATAATACTGTTAATTCTACCACAGGGTTCCCTGCTTTTAGATTAATGTTTCAAGCACGCCGAACTTTGTTACAAGGTATGTCAGCAAATAAGTACGATGATGAAGCAACGGCAGCTCAGAATAAAGAAAAAGCTACGCAGAATATCGCAAAGAATTCTCGATCTATGAAGAAGAGATTTGATGAAAAGCGACGAAAACCCACAAGATACGAAGTAGGAGACCTCGTTTTGTGGAAGGGAGCACAAAGTAAAAATAAGGATACAGTACGTAAACTTAAGGAAAAATATAGTGGCCCATACAAGATAACGAAAATACTTGGAAATGACAGATACATCATAACATCAATCAAAGGAGTAAAAGGTTATAAGAAATATAACGCGACAGTGGCTTCAGACGCGTTAAGAGAACTTGTAAGCCGGAACGATGAAAGCAGTCATAGTAATTCTGATGAATCAGAAATCGACAGTACTGAGGAACTAATAGACCTGTTGGAAGGCTAATCAAGGTAATAATATTAATAGAGGGAGGATCAAAACTGCTCTTTACAAACAGGACCACCAATCTAAATTGGTGATGCACGAAGGGCCGTCTACAAGACGATGAAATAAAACTGGGCCACCATGATAAAACATGGTGATGAATTCAGGTAAGGACCGTCAAATGACGATGAGGTAAAACAGGACCACCACGATAAGTCATGGTGATGAAGTCAGGTAAAAAAGGACCGTCACATTGATGATGAGAAAATTAAGTATTTAATCATGGAACCACCGCTATCTCATATGTGTGTAGATATATCATAAAATATTGATTACGGTGATGTTAGATTATTATAACTCAATGTTTAAATAAATAAGTAAATAATAGAAGTCAGGTCACAATGACTTAGTTATGTCAGAATTGCTTTATTAGGTTATGACACTCTGGTGGACAATTATTGCTTGGGTTTTGCAGGGCCTATAAAGATATTATTTGGTAACTGATATGGCCCATTTTCTTCTTGCAGATATCTGGAGACAGAGCTGAGAAGAGCCAGTTTCATCCTTAGATTTAACTCAAATTACGTTTTAAGAATAATTTAGGTAATTGGTGAATGTCCTTAATGATTAATATTTTGATTTATATAAATACGTATGTACGTGCTAAAACACGACCTTAATTTGTGTGGTAACAAATTTTGTCAGGATGGACGAATTATTATAACTAGGATGATTGAGATACTCAGTTGATTCAATTAAATAGATCTTCATTATAATTAATGTTAAAAATATGCATAGACTGTTTATGTAAACAAATTAGTTAGCTACGCGTGTGACGTTTTTGTTCAATTACCTACAGAGCAGGAATTATTTTGGGTGGTGGTGGAACAAGAAAAGATAAAACGAGGAGGGCAATTATTCTGGAGCCAGCGAAGAGAGTGGTTGCTTTCTCTAAGCGTTGCTGTTAAATAAGATAAGTATTCGAGTAATCCTTGTACTGTTTAGGATTGGAATGCAGTCACTTCTATACGCAAAGATTCGGACGTTATTTTGAAGTTAACCTAATTAAGTCGTTGGAAGGCCAAGTAAATTAAGCACAGTTGAATCATTTTAACTATTAATTATATTCTAATATGTTTAAGGGTTAAGCATGTTATTTATAAGTACATTAGTATCAACGGAAATATTGTTTAATTTGGTTACCCAACCATATCAAAAGTAGTATACATTTTGAGACGGTGTGATTTTACGACATCGAAAGAAGAATATAACAATAATAAAAGAAGTTAATAAGTTAATTGTTGTTATAATTTCAGTACCTCATCCATAGTTTTAACAATATCTGAACCATAAAACTAATTATAAACTACATTAAGTACTTTTTGCAATTTCTTGTCCAAATTTTGAGATTGACCCAACATCACTCTCTGAGGTCCCGGGTGTTCGGAACCTGGTGATAGCTAATTACATGAAAACAACATTGGTGTCGATTCGGATATACACCAACTAAACTAAGTTAAACTAAAACCAGTTTTGGAGTGGTGCCGTCGCATCCATTGTACCAAGGAGAAAGAGACAGTACCACTTTAAAACTGGTTTTAGTTTAGTTGGTGTACATCCGAATAGACACCATTGTCATAATAAAATTGTTTGTAATTTTATCATTACCATTAGACGCTCATAATTTTAGGTGTAAACTGTTTCTTGGTGTTAGTAAGCTATTGTTATTATAATACTGTATCGGCCGTTCTGTAGACTTTGGGAGATACTATCAAACAACTGTCACTTGGCCTACTGTAGCTGGAATCTTCCGCACCAAAAGAAAAAAACAAAGTCAAGCAAAGCTCAATTACTTGGCACCGCGCGCCTGGTGTTGATGCAAGAACTACGCAGCAGTAACAGACATCATCAGAGCATCCAGAAGCATTCACCGAAAATCCAAAGTGTATCACCGTCCCAACAGCACTTGGTAAATGACATGACACAACCAAACCGCTCGCGTTTCGTTACCTATATAATACAAGGAATTACCGGTTTTCTGCAAACCTATTTCTGCAAAGCTTGACAAGGTTGGACAAATGTAAGACATTCCTCTCGCAGATTATCAGTCATAATTTCCTTAAAGACCTCATTACAGATGTCGTATCGCGCACTCGTAACAACCCGCTCGCGGTGGAGCCCCGCCCTATCGCCGTTACAATTTCCTCAATGAGTTCCCGCTGTGTTGAGGTTAACATACCAACTGTCACAGTGCAGATAACTCAAACCGTAACTTAAGTTTAATACCTAAGAGTAAAGGCACGAGTGCAATTATAGATCACGAATCTGCTTTTTCCTATCTTATCTTATCTCAGATATGGTGGTTCGAAATACTGATGTATACCTCTTTTCTCGGGGTTTTGATGTGACGGTTGTGTTGACGTTGTCAGTCGATAAAAGATATACAATTCAGATTTCATATGTAGCAATTATTTAATTGTACACATTACATATTAAATACTGCTAGATTAGTATATTTTAGTTATTTCCATAGCCTGATGTCTTACGGTATCTTGCTGTGGGGAAATGCCGCGGATATAAATACAATCTTTGTTTTACAAAAACGAGCCGTTCGCGCAATTTATCAATTCAAAATCAAAATCAAAAATATTTTATTCAATGTAGGATACAAAAATATCACTTATTGAAAGTCAACATGTTATTTTTTTTTAAACTACATCGCTTCACAAGGTGTTATGGTTAGGGAGAAGAAGCGACAAGAAACTCCGCAACAACACACCTTTTCAATTAGTTTCCTTTTGATTTGAGAATTGAGACCTGCAGTGGCACTTAGAGACAGATTTAAAGTGTATAACATTCTAACCTTTTCGTCACAGTACATTTTTGAAAATCTAATGTATGTCAAAAAAAATATAGCATCATTTAGGAAAAATAGTGATAAACATGATGTCAATACAAGAAATAAAGATAAACTTGCAATAATTCATTCAAAGGGCTATATATACGCTTTTTCAATAAGATTCCTGTTGATATACTTAAATATTACATAAATCTTCCTTTCAATTAATTTAAAGATACTATAAAACAGAAGCTTATTAAGAAAGCATATTATAAAATATCAGATTATTTAGATGATAAACATTCATGGACATAACCAGCCCGTTCGCATAACCAGGCTATTTCACAATTAATAATGAAATATTATAATATAAAATAATAATTAATAATTTTGTAATATGAAATAATTTTTTTAAAAACAGCAACCTCTCGAGTTTCTTGTTTGTTCTTCTCAGGGGAAGATTGCCTTTTGAACAAGCAGTAGCTTTAAAAATGTAAAATTGACTATTTTAAGTGTACCCTGTGTACCTACAAAATAAAGCATATTTGATTCGATACAAACATTAAGAAATTAATGCTTGAAACAACGTCCACAGTTCACCATATGAAATAATACAGAAATGTCTTTCCTTTTCATGTCGACGTCGTGTCGCATACCAGTAAACGTCTAAAATTTTTGGTGTCCAGTAATTAGCCACGTAAATAGCATGGTCATTGTATAGGTCTTCAAGCGTGCAGGTGTCCAGGCACGCTGGGTATGTAAGGAGATGGGGCATACTTTGCGGGGAGTCACCGCACTCACATTGATTGCTTGTTTCGTCTACATACTCGTAGCCCCACCTGCTCAGGTTGTCGACCAAGTCGATTCAAATCAATTCAAGTCAATTACCAAGTCGACCATGGCAAATCGTGACCTGGGGAAGTTCCTCTTTATGTGGAAGAAGCGAGAGTGAAAAAGATCGTTGCTAAAACATACTAAATGTTTTTTGGTGGACTGTTATTTCTTATGTTATAAATTATCCAACTATGATAGATAAAAACTCGGGATACTGAATATCTATTAACATATACACAATGAATAAATAAATATAATATATACATACACTCACACACCACTGATACACGATTATGTAAAATGTAAGTTTACTTTAAAAATTTTATAAGACATTTTGTTTTGTAAAAAAAAGACCTTTGCTAACATAATATTTAATTTAATTTAATTAATTACACGGGAGGGTTCCCAATTACATAATTAATAATTACTATAAGTTAAATAGAAATACTTAAATGTCAACAGGATAATACAAATTATGAGAGAATACAAATAAATTACAATAAAAATTAAAAGAGTTAAAAGAGCTAATTAAATGTCTACAAAATAATACAAATAAGTTAAAGTTAAACAACAAAAATGCAATTATGATATGGAAGAGTGGTTCCTCCTACTACAGGCTTTTCTAAGCTTAAAAGGCGGATCCTACAACTTGTATCGCCAGTGTTGTCGTGAAGGAAATAAACGATTTTTGATTTGATGATAAAGTTACGTATTCACTTGCGTCTACTATCACTCATCATCATCAATCACTATTTCAAGAGTTTTAAAATTGCTTTTTACTTATTACTTACTGTTTCCTGTGGTTTATGTTAAATATACACACTGAATTATTTTACCATTACAGTTGGGATAAAGATAAAGGTTATGACGCTTATGTAGGTAAGCGGATAACTCTGCAGGTCATGGCGATTTATTACGAAATTTAATTCATCCAGTGAGGGCGCCACTGGACGGAATAAATCCTCTTAAAAACAATTTGTATCCTATCCATAGCGGTGTGGTGTTACTGGTATATGATATATACGCTGTGTGTTGGTCGAGTCGAGTCGAGGAATGTGACGGCGAAGCTTATTGAATAGATGAGATTACATTTAGAAAGAAATATATATTTAAAAAAAGAAAAATATTTATTCAGCTTACATTGGTGTCGATTCGGATGTACACCAACTAAACTAAACTAAAACCAGTTTTAAAGTAGTATTGTCTCTTTCTCCCTGGAACATGACGGTACGATAAGCCAGTCTCCCGAAATGTGTTGGGGTTTCCGGGTCAGTACGCTTCCACCTTCGACCTCATCTTAACTTAACATCAGGTGTGATTGAGGTCAAGTACGAACCCGTGGTGCATAAAAAAAAATACGAATCCCACCAGTCGCATATCTATCTCAGTAGGGAGCGTCCGTTTTTGAAAAAAAAAACACTGCCTATGCCAATAACTTCTATTTCACTTATCTAATTATGCCCTATTTTTTCCTTACGGTAAAAAAACTCAGCCTGTATATAATTATTTATTTGTAAGTCGAAACAAACAAGCCCACTTTAAACTTGTCTAATATCCGACTCCATCATTACTGGCTGAACGAACGGCTCCTCCACTCCGAGAGGCGTGGCCTCACTGTCGGAGGGAATGACTTGGCTGCATTTTCATCTACAATCTCTTATAAGTATTAAACAACACAGCCATGGTTTAGATTACATCTCTTACTATTTAGCTATAGGAGCGTCGGTGGCTCAGCGGTTAAAACGTGGTCTTCCAATTTGGGAGGTCCGGATTCGATTCCCAGGCGGGCCATGTACCAATAAGTTTTTAAATATAATTTTCTTTCCCCCATCTCGGAAATGGTATTTTTCCTATTCGATATCTGAGCACAAAAGCCATTTTTATCCTCTTGAGGTTAAAGTAAATTTGAATTTAGAACATCGCGTGCACTAGGTATGTGATTTCAAAACATCATTAAACCTATTTACTTCCATCTCCATGGTGCCGTATTTATCATACAACTTTTTAAAAGGCTTTTTGGCGGGAACTCGGCGAGTAAAGTAGCATTTTTCTTTATAAGTCTTAAAATTTGTGCATTCTAACTTTTGAAGCTTAATAATGGCAGAATATTGTGCAGCAAACGTTAGTGTTGGTGTACAGGTGAAGGGAAGTGTAAATTAAAGTGCGTAACGGAGCTTTCGGGTTCCCACAAGAAGCCGCCAAAATCTTTTGTAAAGCATTCTGCCACTTTACTGAAGAATGACTTGACCGTGACTAGACTCTGTATACGACGAATTACTTGTTTTGATTGAGACTGACCTATAAACTGAAGAAATAAGATAAATAAAAATTTTCACTCGAAACTGGCAGTAATGTCCCTCGACAATGAGGTTGACTGGTTGCCATCCTCAAAAATAAGAAGAAGAACTTTTTAAAATTTGTTAAAACCTCAGACTCTCAACCTCCTTGATGTGTACTTTTGTTTTTAATTTGATTTGCGCGCGCCATTTTGTTTTAACATCGTGGGTATTATTATAAATAAGAAACTTGAAAACAATTAGTCATTTCCTCGCTGAGGGGGGGATGAAAAGTCACGTGTTGCACACGAGTGCAAAGACTTTTCACCTTGTGCTCTTTTGATTCCCTCGCTAACGCTCAGGATTCTAATTTTTGAATCACTCGCTGCGCTCGTGATGCAATTTTTGAAACCTTCGCTTGCTCGGTCATCAAAGTTGAGCACGCGGTTAAAAAGCAACTTTGCACTCTTGTATAACAAATAACTATTAATTACTTATGCGCATTTATACGACTGCTATAAATAAATACTTATTATAAATGAAAATATACATAACTCGGTTACAAATGTCCGTATTCATCACACAAACACATGCCCCTAGCGGGATTCGAACCCGCAACCTTTTGGTATAGTGGTCAGAGTTGCTAACCACTACACCAAACAGGTTAAATGTATATATTTTTTTAAGATTTTATGGCATTGAGAGTTTGTGTGATACTGTTGATAGTGAAGGTCGCTGACAGGGTACATTATCACACACGGATTCTTTTTAGGCTTTATTGAGCACCAAATATACAAAATTACCATTTATAGATGACAAATTAAAGTAGAAGTTAATCGGATGCAATGTTGTTTGGTTATGAACAGAGTTAAAAGCGGATGACCGCGAGCAGTGAGACCGCGCCCTGTGGTCCCATTTCGGATTACAATTTTGTGAAGTAGTATTATTTGCGTGAATCTGTTGTGCCGCTTTGGGGAGACAAAGTTATATATCTTATTTAAGTGTCCAAAAAGGACGCCACGGAAAGTATTACGCTAAGTAATCTAAGTTAAATAAACCCGCAGTACCTTGTATCGCCACCGGGTTTGCGTGGGAGAGATATCTGTTATTTAAGCTCCATATACAGTGGTTAGAAACTTTGCTACTACACCGAAAGGTCGCGGGTTCGAATCCCGCTAGGGGCATATGTTTGTATGATGAATACAGACATGTATTCCCGAGTTATGGATGTTTTTCATTTATATATGTATTTATTTAGAAAAAAAAATGTATTTGTGTAGTTTATCAACCATCTGGTATCCATAACACAAGCCTAGATGCTTACTGTGGTTCTAGATGGCGCTGTGTGTATATGAAAAGATATTTATTTATTATTATTATATAGAGGTAAATAGTTATGTAGTTTAGGCATGACACTACAAAAAAATACAAAAATCAAAATCAAAATTACTTTAAATAATATAATTAAAATTTCTTTGACATATTATTACAATTAAATTATTTTGTTTTGCTACGCTCAATTCGGATTAGTTTATACTAAATAATTTGTGTTTTATACTATATATTAAGTATTTCTACATATTTATTTATATATATATTTATTTATTTATTCATTTATGTATATATTTATATGTATTATGTATATATTTATATAATTAAGTCTATTAATATGATATTATTATTATATTTATGCATGCACCCTACCTGTTTTTCTACCTACAAATGTCCCGTAGCTGTGGGTTGTCTGGAAGAGATCGCTTTTAGTGATAAGACCGCCTAATTGTGTTCTATTGTTATCATCAAAATTATTGTAAATTATTTTGCGCAATAAAGAGTATTTGTATTGTATTGTATTATTGTATAATTTTCACCTAATCAATTCGAACCCGTAACCGTTGGTTTGGCTGACAGGGTCACCATCCACTACACCAATCGATCGACAATCCTCTTAGACTACAGGAGGTAACATAGACATCGAAAAACATTACTCTCCTTTCTTGTTCGGTCGCGTAAAAACTGATCTGGCAATATTGTAGTACTGAAGCACTGACGTAGTCAAGTGTACGCACCTCCATTATGGCCTATCAAATATTCACGTCTTGAGACAGAGGGGCGCTGGGTGACACGTGAGGGTCACGTGACCGATACAATATCACCGACTGGAGCCCGGGCCTGTGCGTGACGTGACGTCACACTTATTTAGAATTATGTGTCTTAACCAGGGATGTTACAGAGTGCCGGATATCCGAAATAAATCCGATGCAAAGGTTTCGAATAATTTCTGATAATGGCGGAGACTAAATAAATGAAGACGTCGCACCCTCAATAATTTAGAAATTGGAGCTTTTTTCTTCGTTAATCATATATTCCTTTTTTTTCTGCGATTTTCAAAGCTATATCCAAATTTGTTTTTTATTTGGAATATGAAATATTATTTCAAGGTTTCACATGAAATATTTTTTAATTTCTGGGCTAAATCACATAATAAAAAAATTCTTCATACAAAACGCCAATTTCATAATGGGATAAACAAGTTTCCGCGATAAAGTTGACCAACGCAGGCGATGCCGCGGGCGGAGAGCTAGTTCTCTAAAAATATTGATTAGTAGAGGCGACTGGGCGAGTGTCGCGAATGTCGCAAATGTCACAAGTGTCGCAAGTAGCGCGAGTTTCACTCGGATTGACAGCATTCTTTATAAACATTGTTTAGTGGAGGCGACTGGGCGAGTGTCGCGAGTTATTGTCGAGTTGACAGCGCGACATTAAATATTCTATCGTAATATGGTAATACTGCGTCGCAGGTCGCAGGGTCACACGACACGATAAAACGCGTGTCTTTATTATCTATGTATGAGGACGAATTGATGACCGACGTTTTATGGTTATATAGTGATACTGAGCCGTGTTGGGGACACTGCTGAACGTATTCGTACAAAATACTTAATACAAAATGCTTGAAGACGAGAGTGTTTAATGTTTAATCAATGTATGGTACCAGTGATCACTCATGGCTCTGAAACGTGCTGTCTCACTACGGGCCTTTTTTTTATTTATTTTTTACAAACAAAGGTACTTATGGTACTTGACCTCAATCACACCTGATCTTAAGTGAAGATGAGATCGATGGTGGAAGCGTACTAAGCCGGAAACCCCAACACATTTGGGGGACTGGCTATCTAATGCTATTGCTGCTTGGCGGCAGATTTAGATAAGATGGTCGTAGCTAGCCAGGCGGACATTTAAAATGCCCTACCACCAACCAAACCGAGTACTTAAACATGTACCCCGCTGGGGATCGAACCCGCGACCTCCGATTCGTAAACCCTGTGTTGTTTACATTGAGCCACGGAGGCGGTTAAAAGGCCTTTGTTTTTTTTTTTTTATGAACAAAGGCTGGGGATCGAACCCGCGACCTCTGAATCGTAAACCCAATGTTGTTTACATCCAGCTACGGAGGCGGTTAAAAGGTATAGTACAGGTATTTAGTTACGTACGACGACCGGTTGGTGTAGTGGATAGTGACCCTGTCAGCGAAACCAACGGTTGCGGGTTCGAATCCCGCGAGGGGTAAATATTTGTGTGATGAATACGAACATTTATTCCCGAGTCATGGACGTATATATAATTATTTATGTATGTTTATCCGTTATCTAGTACCCATAGCACAAGCTTTGCTTAGTTTGGGACTAGATGATTGGTGTAAGTGTCCAAAATATTTATTTATTATTTATTAGTTATAAAACCTACAATATTAAATTAAAGTTACCACTGTGCACTTCATTGTATTGTAGAAGATGCTAAGGTCTCCTAAAACAATTTTCTTAAAAGTAATCCATGGCTACATTATATTTATATTTCTTAAAAGTAATCCATGGCTACATTATATTTATACTTCCTATAAATAATTTTTTGAGTCGTGATATTTGCCTGCGGTGAAATTTTTCATAAATATAATAAAGCTATCGATGGATTTTTTTTTTAAATAGTTACAGGAGTTGTACAGTCAACTAGCTATTTTAGTATCGCTGTGAAGTTTGTGTGGTGTCTTGCCACAATTCACTATTAATGTAGCTGTATTGTGGACGTGTCGTATGCTGTAATAGCTAGCTGACGTTACATGAATATTGAATGGGCAACTGTACCTTACACACAACCCTAATTACCTAACAGCCTAGCCCTAGCCATATATATACTCTTGATAAATAAATAAATAGTACGGGATGTCTGCTACCGTGCGACCTAAGGCAGCAGACGGAAGTTGGGAAGGATATGGGGGTGTGCACGTCGAGCAATGTGCACAGGACAGGATTGTCTCACTGCCAGTCAACCGGCCTCTGCTGACTGATCTACTGATGGCTAGGGGTGGCCTGGCCACAGTGAGAGGATGCTGAAAGCATTAACAGCTCGTCCAGCGGGTGCTAGGAACATCTACGGCAGGCGCAGCTCGTCCAGCGGGTGCTGGGAACATCGATGGGCGTCAACAGCTCGTCCAGCGGGTGCTGGGAACATCTACTGGTGTCAACTGCTCATCCAGCCCGTGCTGGGAACTTCTGTGGTCTGCTCGTCCAGCTGAACTGGGTACTTCTCAGGTCCGCTCTTCCAGGTAGACTGGGCACTTCTCAGGGAGATGAATGAGACTCGACGATCCGTGTTGAAAGACATTTATTTACAATTTTGACTAGGTATATATACAGATTTTACTCTACGCACACATATAAACTAATTTTATTGTATTCTATCAGTGTAAAGTGCAACGTTCACTAATACTAAACTTTGGGTCGCGCGCGAGCGTCAGCATGCCGAGTTGCAGTTTTATGGTCAAACATCATTGTTTGAACAGGAGTTTTAAGTATATATTCCGACGCAATGAAATTCACAGTGGAAATGTTAATCTAATAGTCTATATTTTATTACTAAATACCTATTGATGACGCCAAGTAAAAGAAAATATACCCTTCGATAGCTAGAAAGACGCCATCGGTTCTGAAGATGAATTTTCGTGGTAAACAAGAAAATGGGGAAGGTACTTACTGCCCACAATGCAGCGAACGCCCTCCAGGGCCCTGGGCTTCTTGAAGATAAGGATATGATCACTATTGGATTGTTTACACTTTTATTTGCACATTATTTGCGAGCGCGTGCGGTGGCCGTTTCGTTCGTAAGGATGCGCGGGCGGGGGTCGCCGTCGCGCCGTGTCGTACAGCCAATCAGGGGCATTCTCTTCGCGCATGTGCGGTAGAGGTGCCAACATTAAAAAACAGATCATACCAACCCCTAGGAACGTTTACCACGAGCGCGAAATTTAAATTATAATAAAAGGTACACAAATTAAAGAGACGCTTGTCTTGGCGTCACGACCTATACTAAAATTCATCCCGCGACGGGTAAATGTTTGTGTGATGAATACACGACCGATTGGTGTAGTGGATAGTGATCCTGTCAGCGAAACCAACGGTTGCGGGTTCGAATCCCGCGACGGGTAAATGTTTGTATGATGAATACGAACATTTATTCCAGAGTCTTGGATGTTTATATAAATATTTATGTATGTTTATCCGTTATCTAGTATCCACAGTACAAGCTTTGCTTAGTTTGGGACTAGATGATTAGTGTAAGTGTCCGAAATATTTATTATTATTATTTATTAGTGTTTTGTTCTTTGAACAATCACATACACCGAGCTGCGACCCATTTGTCCTGCTGCAGCACACACATGCTTCAGTTATAAGTAACTCTCTTATTATTATTATTATTATTATTTATTATTAGGAGCCCATACT
Source organism: Oegoconia quadripuncta (assembly GCA_949316235.1). Classification (NCBI taxonomy): domain Eukaryota; kingdom Metazoa; phylum Arthropoda; class Insecta; order Lepidoptera; family Autostichidae; genus Oegoconia; species Oegoconia quadripuncta. The sequence goes on from OX438747.1 coordinate 36,122,270, forward strand.
GTCCCACTGCTGGGCAAAGGCCTCCCTCCTCTCTCTCCACGGCTCTCTATCCCAGGCCTCCTCCGACCAGTTGGTTAGGAACTTATCCAACTCATCCCTCCATCTCCTTTTCGGTCTGCCGCGACGCCTTCTTTCTAATGGTGGGCTCCAGGTGGTGGCGATTTTGGCCCACATATCGTCTGGCATGCGACAAACATGGCCCGCCCAGTCCCACTTCAGCTTGGCGGCCGTTGTGGCTATGTCAGCAACAAGGGTCTTAGAGCGAAGTGTAGTGTTTCGGACGCGATCGGTCTGTTTAACATTTAGTACACTGCGCTCCATGGCTCGTTGGCAAACCTGAGGCTGAACCTTTGGGCTCCTGTCAAAGACCAAGTCTGAGCGCCATATGTGAGGATCGGGAGAATGCACAGGTCCACGTAACTCTCTTATTCATAAAAAATTACAAACGCTTTATAAGCCTGTTTTAGTTAAAGTATGTTTTCTCACTTTCTTTCATTACAACAGTTCCTTATGAACGACAGAGACAAAACATACTTTAACATATAGTCATAACAACATAGCATTGTTAACAAAAACAAGTAGACCAAGTCATCTACGTAATTTGGCATACCTACCACCATATCAACTACCTAAATTTAATAATGTCTATGGCATGAGAATATGGGATTATATGTTACCAGATATTTTAAATAGTATTCCCGGTGAACTATATTCACATAACATAAAACAATGTAAAAATGCATTGAAGAAGTACTTTATAGATGGAACTATGTAGGAAGTGACTTTCCAACAAATTTTATTTCGATAAAGAGACACGTCTACTTGCTTTCGCCTATCATCTTATGTATCTAGATATTTAAGTTACGTTACATACCTTTTGTAATAATTAATAACGCGGCGGGTCAGTGACCACATTCGCACTACACACAAACCTTTACCGGTTTTCGTAGGCGTGTTATAGTGAAGATAAAATAATGTTCTATGGATAAATAAATAAAAAAAACTAAAACAGGCTTGTAAAGCGATTGTTATTTTTTATGAACAAAACGAATATTCTGTAGTTATACCTACATTATAAGTTTTATAAAAATTGTTGCAAAACTAAATGTATGTGTGTGACTGGAGTAACAAATAAACTCTATATCTATCTATCTATCTATCTATACTATATCTAAAGCAAGCTACCGATTTGTTAAAAAAACATTTTTATTCTATAACTGACAAGTACTCTATCCATGTGCAAAACATCACGGCCTTTAAGATTACAGGAAGTTAAAATTGTATCCTTACTATCACATTTCTTAAGAAAACAATAGAATTAAGTGAAAACACACTTAATTCTCCCCCGAAGGCGTAAGTGAGAGTTCTGTGTGAGTCGACAAGTCAGGAACATAATTAATTGTGCTCAAAGTTCTGACCAATCACCGTCGTCGAGCGTCACGTGATCGCGTCCGAGGGAGACCGCATACACCATGAGCTTGGGTAAGTGATTATTTTTCTTTCTTATTAATAACTAGCGACGTGCCCCGGCTTCGCACGGGTGCAATTTACCACCAAAAACCACCATTTATAATGTGCTATATACAGGGTGTAATCGTTAAGTGTGCACAGGCGATTATTCCGTAACTATTATAGATATCAAAAAATTTTAAAATGATATCGAAAGTACTTTACCTAATGAGTAAAATTACATTAATAACTTTTTTTAAATAAAACGAGAAATATCCAAAAAAATTATATTAAACACTCCCATACATTTTATTTCTTAGTAAGTACAAAATTTTGTATCTATTCAAAGCAGATGTTACATGCAATAAATTGGCGGGAACCAGAATCCGCGATAAAGAATTTGAATTTAGAACGAACACCAAATAGTATCTTTTTTTTTGTTTTTATTTAGTATGTTGCTTTTCAGCCAGTTCAAATCAATACGATATTGAAACAAGGTTTATTATTAATTTGAAGTGGTAACCTACACGTGTATCTACTTGAAATTCATCACTATCATAATACATAATTATAAAATGATAAGGGTAAAATGAGTTGATACTATTCCACTTAAAATAAGGAAACTAAAATCTCTACTATCTCATGCTAAATGTACGGGAGTGTTTAACGTAATTTTTTTGGATATTTCCGTTTTATTTTTAAAAAGTTATTAATGTCATTTTACTCATTAGGTAAAGTATTTTCGATATCAGTTTAAAGTCTTTTGATATCTATCTGTTACGGAATAATCGCCTATGCACACTTAACGATTACACCCTGTATACGCTCAGTCCAAGCAATCTTTTTAAGTGGTTTAAGCACGTAAAACCTGTCTCTTCCCGTGGATGTCGTAAAAGGCGACTAAGGGACTTTACAATAAACATCTATAAACTCGCACGTTTCAACGGCGATGGACTCACCCCCTGCCACGTGTGCATATTTCGTATATATATGTCGGAGATGGGTGAGGGTGGGCGTGTGGGCGTTGCTAGCGACCGGGACGGTGCCAGTCGCACGGTAAAGGGTGTCTCGGGCAATTACAGACAGATATACCCACAGACAACGTATTAACATTCAGTTCAATTATGACCATGAAACCTGAGATGCTTTCTGTTGAAGAGAAAACACGTGCACGCGATTCCGGCGATACCAGCACCACCAGGGTTTACTTCCCATTAACCGCGTATTATGATAGTCAGTTGACCCTTCGAATAATGATTTCTATCGCTAATTTATCGCTATCTCCGACATATAATACTGTATATTTCGTAAGGTGACCCGTTGTTTCAACACTAATATTTGGGATAACTATGACCACCCCAACTGGGATAAAAATCGTGACATTATGTATGTTTTTTTTTATGCACAACGGGTTGGCACTTGACCTCAATCACATCTGATGTAAAGTGAAGATAAGGCCGAAGGTGGAAGCGTACTGACCTGGAAACCCGATCTTATTTGGGAGACTGGCTATCTTATCTCTGACAAACGGAACACAACAATGCTATTAACATTGCTGCTTGGCGGCAGACTTAGATAAACTGGTGGTAGCTAGCCAGGCGGACATTTAAAATGGGTTTGGTTGGCAAAGCCAGTACTAAACATGTACCCCGCTGGGGATCGAACCCTCGACCAGTAATTCGAAACCCAATGTTGTCAACATTGAGCCACAATCGCGATTAAAACTTACTTATATACCAAGCTCAATCAGCGCTTGATAAACGGTTTGCAAAGAGGTTCGAACATTTTTATATGATGCCTGGCATATATAAAGTTGCAAGTTTTTTTGTTTTTTTTTTATGAAAAACTGGTTTCGCGTTTGACTACAATCTCACCTGATGGAAAGTGACGATGAAGCCGAAGATGTATCACGCGCATCCAGTAAATGCCTATTCACTCAAGACTTGAAGATCCCAAGGTTGTAAGTGTCGGGAAAAACCGACGCGGGCAGTGAGTTCCATACCTTAGCAGTCCGCATTATAAATGATGAAGCAAAGCGCTTAGTGCGGATGTTCGGTATGTTGACAACATATGGATGGAAACCCCCCCCCGCGCCTGGTTGTCCGAAGAAGTACATAAAAAGTCGTATTTTCGCGGCCACCCATGAACAAGCACCAATCGACAGAGAAAAATATTACAAACAACAAACACTCTTTGACAAAATGTCGTAAACTTTCTGATTTATTTCACTTAGAAATGTAAAATATTTTACATTTTGTTTCAGTTTAAAAACGAAAATTGCTAGCTAAATAAAAGCCTGTATGATTAATTGTGAAGCAGCCTGTACTTACCGTAGCTACGTGACGTCATCACCCCGAGGAAATCTGGCCTCACCACGCAGATTTATTGTGTTTGGGAACGGGAACAGCACAGTGGTACATGCAGTGATATTAGCTCGCCGCGGGCACCTCGCTCGCCTAAACCAACATCAGCACGGCCCACTGTGCTAATGCAAATACGAAATTGATCTTGAGTTAATAATTGTAGAAGTAATACGAATTATATTTTATAGCAGAGTGTGGTTTCGGCACCTCTAAAGAATAGAAGTAAATATAATAAATTAGCTTAGCGCCCGCGGCTTCGCCTTCGTGGATAACTATACTACTCAATTTATCGGGATAAAAATAAAAATATTTAACATAAATGATAAAAGTGTGCAAAGGCTTTCTTATCGCTGATTTCTTCCAGATAACCTCAGCTAAAGAAGTTTTTTAATATGTAGTTGGATAGTGAAAAGTAAAAGGTGAATAATTTTAAATATCAGCAGGTAGGTACATAGACGATACATAGGTATAGTAGAATACAAAACAAAGATAAACACTTACTAAAATAACAATAAAACCGTATAAATAAGTACATAATAAAATACACATCAGTATATGTTACAAGCATACAATTCATTAAAGAGATAAAAAATATTCCTTAGGTAGTTAAAACACTTGACCAGGACGTGAGGAACAAAATAAATGCAGGATGGATGAAATGGCGACATGTTTCTGGGACTACGTTTGTCCCACGGATGACACGAAACTCAAGGGGAAAATTTACAAAACCATCATAATACATGTCACCATGTATGGATCTGAATGTTGGGCAATGGAAGAGACTTATGAAAATAGAATGCATGTGGCAGAGATGAGAATGCTAAGATGGATGTGTGGTGTGACTAGAATGGATAAGATCAGGAATGAGTATATCAGAGGAAGTCTGAAAGTGGCGCCAATAACAGAAAAGTTGAAGAGTAATAGGTTATCATGGTTTGGGCACATTATGAGGAGGGATGAAAGGCACGTAACAAGACTAGTGTTAAGTATGAATGTGGAGGGATACAGAGGTAGGGGAAGACCGAAGAAGGTGTGGGTAGACTGCGTGAGGAATGATATGTGTGTGAAAGGGGTGAGTACGGAGATGACGGCTGATAGACGAGAGTGGAAGGGGAAGACTTGTTGTGCCGACCACACCTAGAGTGGGATAAGGGCAGGAAAATGATGAGGTTGTTAAAGCACTACAAGCGATTGTAGTGACGAATATTTTGTGGTAGTGCATTCCACAACTGAGCAGCCTTAATGCTAAAGGATCCCGAGTCATAATTTAATGGTAATAAAATGATGTAAAGGTAGAGGTGCGTCGTATCCGGCATGTGGTACGCGAACTACACGCCATTTCAAGCGCCCTCCGTGTATAATGGGCGATGCGTCGAGTAACGCCCGCGGCGCGGCTCGAGCGATGGTGCTGAAGTATTTATCGAGTGCACATTAATTGAATTTATGCGTTAGGCCGGCGTTTAGTGGAAGCTAAGCGTTAAAGCGAATGGTGAAGACATGAATGCGTTACACAACTTATCTCTTTAGTACAACCATTTTAGACAAACGTGAGGTAATTTGTTCCGGGGAGTACGCCTTCAAAGGGTGCTCACGCTAAACGTAGCTTCGGGCGGGGCATTGGGTCACCTAGGTGGTTGGTGGTTGTTGGACAGGTCATCATTGGACCTGGGACTCCGGTTCCTGCGTGGGCTGCACCAGCTCTCTTTCTTGGCTGAGCTCGCAATTTGATTCAAAACTCGGAATTCTAAATTTTAAATTTCTGCTGCAACGAGGTCATGGTACCGGCCTTTATTTTTATTCTAACGCTAGCTTTCCACCCGCGGGTTCGTCTGCGTGGTATAACTTTATCGCGAATACGTTTAATTTGTTTATCCCGTGGGAACTACTTTATCGGTAAAAATATCCTATGTTTTAATCCAGAATATATTCTACCTTATACTGCATGAGTTTTTTTGACATTAAGAATTGTATTAGTAAATTAAGTTAATTTTTAACCGACTTCATTGTAAATTGTAATTGCTAAAATGTTGTCATATTGTATGCCTTTACGGCGGAACATAGCGCTCTAAGGATTTTGTAAGAGCAAATGCTACCTGTGATTCACAATAAATGTGCTTTGACTTGGACTTTATTACCATAAGGAAAAAATAGGGCATATTAGGTAAGTGACATAGAAGGTATTGGCACAGGTAGTAATTATTTTTTATCAAAACCATCATCGTATCTTAAAGCGTTATGCCATTTGAGGGTTGCGTTTGTAACCTAACCCACATAATTAGATCATTAATTTAAATAAATAAAATAAACTTAGAGAAAATATGAGTTCCAAATAAAATTCGCATGGTAGGAACCCTACGAATCCCTCCAGTTGCAATCACCGGCCAGGCAAGTGAGTCGGTGATTGTTTGACTACCTAGTTTTTTTCTATGCCCAACGGATTGGTACTTTACCTCAATCACACCTGATGTGAAGTGAATATGAAGTCGAAGGTGGAAGCGTACTGACCCGGAAACCCCAACATAACACACAACCCCAACCTATGCCAATAACTTCTATTTCATTTACCTAATGTGCCATATTTTTTTCCTTACATTAAAAAACCTCATCCGGTATAACAAATTTCATCAATCAAACAAGTACACTTTATTGCACAAAAATTGTACAATGCACTTCATAAATAAAGCTTAAATGTGTACAACGAGCGAAACAATTAAGCGAATTCTACCAGACAACCTTTGGGTGGAGAAAAAAGTAGAACGGGATAAAAGCAAGTACGTTGTGCACCAATGACTTAAAAAAATATATAAAATAATAGATACCAAACAATAGATATAAACATACATATGACGACCGATTGGTGTAGTGGATAGTGACCCTATCAGCGAAACCAACGGTTGCGGGTTCGAATCCCGCGAGGGGTAAGTGTTTGTGTGATGAATACGAACATTTATTCCCGAGTCTTGGATGTTTATATAAATATTTATGTATGTTTATCCGTTATCTAGTATCCATAGTACAAGCTTTGCTTAGTTTGGGACTAGATGATTGGTGTAAGTGTCCGAAATATTTATTATTTATTTATTTATTTTATTTATTCATATGTTAGATATGAACATCAACTTACATACAATGATAGTGTAAAATATACCTACATATATAGTGATAAATTAACTATAATATATATATACAATTCATCCAAATCTGTTCATCCGCTTTGACGTGATTGAGCAAAAAACAAACATCCGAAATTTCGCATTTACAACATTAGTTAGAAGTTAGGTAAGACAGTCTCCTATGTTACATTTATGACGTCATAGTTGTTATAGCTATAGCTCGTCACCGGGCCACAGTCACACTTGCACAGCCTAATATCTGCATCCGAATATTTTTCACTCTCGCGCGTTAGAACTCTACGCTTGGCTCGGTGCCTGTTCCACTGTGCGCGCCACAGCGCACAAATACCGGCAGAAGTACAATTTCGTACAAGGTTCACTTCCGTCATCAATACCACTGTAGCTACTGTCAGTGGAAGTCCGAATGAGGATCCCAGGGGGCATGACCATTCCCATCAGAATCAGAATCAATTTATTGTAGAATTGTGGTACATAGGTGATATAATAATATAATAATAATAATAAATAAATATTTCGGACACTTACACCAATTATCTAGTTCCAAACTAAGCAAAGCTTGTACTATGGATACTTGATAACGGATAAACATACATAAATATTTATATAAACATCCAAGACTCGGGAATAAATGTTCGTATTCATCACACAAATCTTTACCCGTCGCGGGATTCGAACCCGCAAACGTTGGTTTCGCTGACAGGATCACTATCCACTACACCAACCGGTCGTCAATATATTCCAATATTGTTGCATTGGTTCGACAATCCTTTTTTTTATGCACGACGGGTTCGTACTTGACCTCAATCACACCTGATGTTAAGTGAAGATGAGGTCGAAGGTGGAAGCGTACTGACCCGGAAACTCCAATACATTTGGGGGATTGGCTATCTTATCTCTGACAACCGGAACACAACAATGGTATTGACATTGCTGCTTGGCGACAGATTTAGATAGGTAAGATGGTGGTAGCTAGCCAGGCGGACATTTAAAATCGAACCCGCGACCTCCGAATCGTAAACCCAATGTTGTTTACATTGAGCCACGGAGGCACGGAGTCCTTACAATAGGCGTACAATATTCAAATTCAAATTCAAAAATGTTTTATTTCGTAAGTTATAAGAATAACATTTGAAATCATCATGACATACAGTTATCGCTCATTCACTAGGCAGTCTCCCCAGAGAAGAACGAGCAAGAAACTCCAGGGTTGCTCTTTTTAAATAAGTCAATACAAATACAATTTGGAATAATTGTTAAATTTATGATTCGACAAAGAAAAATAAGAATAGAATTTACTGGATATTGGCGAGCGGTTCATGTGCACGCATTCTTATCATCCAGATAGTCAGAAATTTTATAATAGCCTTTGGCACATAGTTTTGGCACATAATGTTAATTTTCATGCATGTAAAATTAAGAATTAAAATTAATTATAATATTATAAAATCTAACATTTGCATTGCTATAAAAATATAAATATGTCAAAATATTAATAATAATTATGTGAATGGTGCTCTTTTATCAATATCTACTAGCGTCATACTTGTATAATGTCTTTTTCTATACAATATTCTAACATTTTAAGCTTCAAAAGGGATTAATAATAAGTGTTGTTTTTCCACTAACACTTATCTTCGGTACAATGTCATCTGTTATTATCACGACAATGTATGTTTAGAAATTGAGCTAAAATTCCATAAAAAGAGAGCTGTAGAGCTAAGTGCAATCTTTAGAGCTGCTAATGTTAAAATAATAATCCCAACTAATATTATAAATACGAAAGTAGGAACTCCCTCCCGGCGTCAGGCTTTCCTGAATCTTACAACCTTGGGATCTTCAAGAGCAGAGTGAATAGGCATTTACTGGGATCGCGTGCTTCATCTTCGACCACATCGTCACTTTCCATCAGGTGAGATTGTGGTCAAACGCGAATCCAGTCAATCATATAAAAAAAAAGAATGAAGAGTCGAACCGCTTAGTGCGAATGTTTGATATGTTGACTATATACATGTCGTAGATGGGTGTGTGGGTGGGCGTTGCTAGCGACCGGGACGGTGGTGCGTGTAAAGGGTTGCTCGGGCAATGGCGACATTATTGCAAGCTACTATAGGTATATCGACAACGTATTCACATTCGATTATAATCATGGAACCTGAGATGCTTTCTGTTGAAGAGAAAACATGTGCACGCCCCTCGTGCCATACAACTTGGCCCCCGCGTGCACTCTGTGGAACTCTTACTTGTCTATAGTTCCTCCTTGCTCAAATTCCATGATCAAAGTCTTATTCAGTAACGACTCACCGGATTCTTCAAGCGTCGATGGTAGTAGGTAATCAGAGTCCCTCATGGCCGTTGATATCCAGTGGTGGTCCGACTTCTTCGACGGCTGGTAGCAAAGTGTATCCCATTTTCGATGTGCAGACCTTATATTACTGTCAACATCGTCACCGCACCGTTTCCGGCGATACCAGCGCTACCAGGTTTACGCCCCTTTGCAAACCGCGTATTATGATACTCATTTCATTATTGAAATAATAAATTCTGTAGCTAATTTATCGCTATCTACGACATACATATTTAGATGTAATAAAGTACAAGGGCTGTTGTCTACTGGTTGTGTGTGAGTTATATACGAGTGTGTGTCAGTGATATGCGATCTTTTTTATTATTAGACTCGCGGCTGCGACTGCGGCTCCGCAGCAACAAAGGAGCGCTCGCATTCTCTGGTGCGGCGCCCTAGTGTGGGGTCCGACACTCGAGTAGTGTCCTGTTGTTGTCGTTCTTTAACGAATGACAAAGTAGGTTGTACTTAAACAGCATACAGTTGGGATATAAATTAAGTACTTTTCTCTCTTTCAATTATTTTTGAACAGTTTTGAAGTATGATAGATAGCGTGGAACATACAAAAAAATATATAGTCGTTGTAGCAACCAAACGCATCACTCATCTGCCTGCTCGCTATAGAGACTAGGTATTCAAACGTTAGCCCTTGTTTTTAAACGAACGCGCTTCACGCGCTTCTATTGGTACATTGGTATTGGGCGCTCGTGCCGCTCGGACCCTTCATATTTTTATGTTGCATGACTGATTTTCTTCTTCGCTCTCTATATTTATCAATGATAATCTCAGCGATCATACTGATTTAGCATCTTTGTTAATAAGAAAGTGTGTGTAACTCTGCGTAAGTGAATATACGGAAACCTGATTTTCATCATAAACTAATATTTTATCCTCGGGCAGAACGATCCCCTCCTATATCGTTCTAGCTATCCGCGCGCGGCTTCGTCTACGTGGAAAACTTTATATGTTTAATTTGTTAATCCCACGGGGATAAAAAATATCCTGTCTATCAAATTTCTATCTGTATACCAAATTTCATCTAAATCCGTTCACCTGTTTCGCCGTGCTTGAGCAACAAACAAACATTCAAACTTTCGCATTTATAATATTAGTTAGACAGATTACACTTACTCCTTTTTGTAAATTGGTTAAAATATAACGTGTAGTGAACCTTAATTCACCAAACCCGCGGCTATCTGTGGAGTATCTAACTGCAGGGTGCGGCTCAACCAATCACTGATTGCTTCCGACGTACCCGCGACCCGTGGAGACGGTGGAGGTATGCGGTCATTATTGTATAACTATTGGGTCTTTACCTATGAAATTGGAGTTTTTTTTCTTCGTTAATCATATGTACCAATTCCTGCGATGTTCAAAGCTATATTCAAATTTGTTTTTTATTTGGAAAATGGCATATTATTTCAAGGTTTCATGTGAAATATTTTTTAATTTCTGGGCTAAATCACATAATAAAAAAAATTTGAACAGCTCTTTTCATGTGCTTCCCATAATCATTTCTTAGATTCGCTGAAACTTTTATAAAGCGGTTACTTTTAAATATCAACGCTGCCTATACTTAACTTAATGTTATCCAATAATACACACAAAGTTTAGCTAAATTTGGATTTACCGTTCCCAAAAAAAACTGTGTTTAACAAAAGTCTACCTAATTAAATATCAGATAGTATTTATTGTTGTTAAGATACAAATTAAAAATAGGGTTTTCTACAAAAATCTAGACTAACCGCTCGTGTTTTTAAGCTTAATTATTCAAAACTACATCTCTAATATACCTCTATAAGATAGCAATGATATAAGTCGGTTCTGAATTATGTCTAAGCTAAGCTAATTTTTTACCGTATTTTCCTGGGCTCCTTACGAATTCCGTCAGCCGCATATCAATCTCCGGCAGGGCGTGTGTCGATGATGGTTGTGAAAAAAAAAATGACAATAACTTCTATTTCACTTACCTAATAAGTATCCGAAATATATAAAAAAAAATGTGTCCTAATTTTTTCCTTATATACAGACATGACGAAACATGTCGGATGTTTAAGGCGTTGTGTGTGTGATCAGTCTTTGCTCAGATATATCGCAACTAGTTTTTCGCCCGCGGCTTCGTTTGCGTTAGAATAACTTCATCGCGGATATATTTAATTTATTTATAGGATAAAGTTATCCTATCCTATGTCTTAATCCAGGGTATATTCTACCTATGCACCAAATTTCATCCAAATCCGTTCATCCATTTCGCCGTGATTGAACAACAAACAAACATTTATAATATTAGTTAGATAGTTTTACATTGTCCATATTTTTACATTACTCAAGTTTGTCAATATTATATAAACATTATTAACATTGAGTCTACTCGATACAGTGCAATTATATTAAATTTAATTGAAAAGTAAACAATTCAATTACCCATTGATCCAATCACGCAATAAATATACAATTCCATAATTAATTATTCAAATATTTTTTTATTTTTTTTATGCACGACGGGTTCGTACTTGACCTCAATCACACCTGATGTTAAGTGAAGATGAGGTCGAAGGTGGAAGCGTACTGACCCGGAAACCCCAATACATTTGGGGGACTGGCTATCTTATCTCTGACAACCGGAACACAACAATGTCATTAACATTGCTGCTTGGCGGCAGATTTAGATAAGATGGTGGTAGCTAGCCAGGCGGACATTTAAAATGCCCTACCACCAACCAAACCGAGTACTTAAACATGTACCCCGCTGGGGATCGAACCCGCGACCTCCGAATCGTAAACCCAATGTTGTTTACATTGAGCCACGGAGGCGGTCAATTCATATAATATATATCGAGTCATGGATCTGTTTATAAATATTTATGTATGTTTATCCGTTATCTAATATCCAAAGAATAAGCTTTGCTTGGGACTAGATGATTGGTGTAAGTGTCCCAAATATTTATTAATATTTATTTAAAAAAAAAATATATTGGTATGATGATTATGTTCACTCGTCCAGGAGTTCATTTATTGATAGACATCTCTTGACGACGTAAATAATGCTATCTCTAAGGTGGTTGAGTGGTTCACAACAAATAATCTACTCCTTAATGAGAAAAAAACCAAATGTATAAAGTTTTCACTACCAAATGTCAAACAGGTAGCCACTAAAGTGTTAGTAAAAAACGAAGAGTTGGAGCTTGTGGACACTACTTTATTCCTAGGTATTACATTGGATAAAGGACTGCAGTGGGGTCCACACATCGATAAGTTAGCGAAGCGCCTCAGTTCTGCAGTGTTTGCGATTAAAAAAATACGTTATTTAACCGATGTGGATACCGCGAGGTTGGTCTATTTCAGTTATTTCCATAGTATACTGACCTACGGCATTCTGTTGTGGGGAAATGCCGCGGACATAAATTGTATCTTTGTTCTGCAGAAACGAGCGGTTCGCGCGATTTACAAACTGGGCCCCAGAGTGTCTCTTAGGAATAAATTTAAAGAAATTAATATATTAACATTAGCATCGCAATATATTTACGAAAACTTAATGTATGTAAGAAAAAATATAGAATCGTTTAAGAAAAATAGTGATATACATAATGTTAATACCAGATATAAAAATAAACTTGCTGTTCATGCCAGCCGTTTACACAAAGTCACTAAGTCATTTAAGGGGCAATGTATACGCTTTTATAATAAGGTTCCAGTGGACATTCAAAATTTACCTTTAAATAAATTCAAAACCATCATAAAACAGACATTATTTACCAAAGGCTATTATAAAATTTCTGACTATCTGGATGATAAGCAAGCATGGACATAGGCCGCTCGGCGATATTCAGCCTAATTATACAATATAATATAATTGTAACCCAAACTTATTTAAAAGAGCAACCCTTGAGTTTCTTGCTCGTTCTTCTCTGGGGAATCTGCTTTGCGAATGAGCAAAAATGTCAATAATTTTAATATTAAGATAAAAAATGTGACGTTTTCAAGTGATAATCTTTATCCTACGAAATAAATATTTTTTGACTTTGACTTTGACTTTGACTTTGATAGTACACCCTTCTTTGCACACCGGAAAAACATTACCTTTCTAAGAGCAGTCGGTCAAATAGGCCATCTTTGCCCCTTGAGTTGTCAGACAGACGGCTCCAGCACAAATAAGTATTTCGACTGAAAGGCATCCTCTACACCGTCACTGGGGGATCCTCACTGTCTCCGAGCACGCACGGGCTGGGGCTCGGACACCGTGTGAAGGAGACGTCGGTCCGTCTTAATAAACCGTTCTCACCTTATGATGACGCTTGAGAATATGTTGCATATTAAACACAAAACAGTAGCAACAAAAACGGTATTGATACTGAGATGCGATCTAATAGATCGATTTAAAAGTGTATCCTTACTGAACTAGGCTGCATAATACAGAAAACTAGGCTTTACGAATATATATATATAACTGTGATAATAACTATTATAGTGAAGTATAGAAAATGATAAACTATCAGGCCCTCTCCTAATGTCTGATAATATATTATTGCCATGCATGTACTTTATATTTGTGATACTGCAATAAACTTTACCATGGCGAGTGTTCCGAGGAATTGTTCGGTTTGATTCCTGCTGCTGAGTTCCATCATCGCACTACTAGGCATAAACTTAAATTCCACCAACACCACCTAGACAGTTGGAAGTCCACCACGGTGCGGTTCAGTAGACATTTCCTTCCACGTACCGTTACTTTTTGGAATAAGCTCCCAGCGGATGTCTTTCCGAACCGATACGATCTGGGAACCTTCAAGAAGCGAGCATATTCCTTCCTTAAAGGCCGGCAACGCCACTGCGGATCTTCCGTTTCCGTAGATGGTTATGGGCAGCGGTGACACTTACCATCAGGTGCGCCTCTTGCTCGTTCGCCCACCTCTTCAATAAAAAATAAAAAAAAATATAAAAAAAAACACGTAATATTGAATACTTTAGGTGAATGTTGGTGTTAGAGGAAACATATAAATTACTAGCTTCCCACCCGCGGCTTCGCCTGTGTGGTATGATTTTATCGCTGAAATTTGTCTATCCCGCGGGAACTTCTCACTTTAGCGGGATAAAAAATATCCTATGTCTTAATCCAGGTTACATTCCACCTATATGCCAAATTTCATCCAAATCCGTTCATCCGTTTCGCCGTGATTGAGCAATAAAGAAACGAACATCCAAACTGTCCCATTTATAATATTAGTTAAATATTCAAATTCAACAAGTCGTGTCGTTTAACTCAAATATTTAACTAAACGTTATTTCTAACATTATATAATATAATCTTTTCACTATAAATATGCCGTGTGTGCTTGATTCCAAGTATTTATTTATGTAAATATGGATGTACTACTTATGTGTATTTAACCGACTGCTCTTAAAACGGTGAAGGAAAACATCGTGAGGAAACCCGCATGCCTGACAAGTAAAAATTCTAAAACAAAGAGGCTCTTTCTGTCAGCGCCATCTATCGAGCCACTCTGAACTACTTTACTACGCGATCACAAAATCACCCATTTGAACAAACAATTTCAATATTATTAACACAAATTAAATACAAAGAGCGTCGGTGGCTCAGCGAGAGAGCGAAGAGGAGTTTGGGAGGCTTTGGGAGTTCCGGGTTCGAATCCCAGGCAGGCCATGTACCAATGAGTTTTTAAATTTCATTTATCCGACTGCTCTTAAACGGTGAAGGAAAACATCGCGAGGAAACCCGCAAGCCTGAGAAATAAAAATTCAAAGGCATGTGAAGTCCCCGCATTGGGCCAACGTGGTGGACTATGGCCCATACTCCCTCATATACGAGGGAAGGGTTATATCCCTGCAGTGGGATGATTACGGGCTGATGATGTGATATGGCAGTCGAGTCAGGTGTCCACAATGCTCCGTCCACTAAGCAGTGAGCAGGCACTATACACTACGTCATCCATCACGTGAGACAGTCCATAAAGACAAAGCTTTTACTCTTTAATACGCTAAAATACACAATACCTGTGTACACACAGTAATAGTGCCATACTTCTTACCCGACTATGTAGCAAAATGGAGGGTATTGTGTTCATATCAATTGAGACCTGCAGTGTCACTTAGAGATAAGTTTAAAGAGTATAACAGTACATTCTCTTTATCTAATATATCAAATGTTTGTTAGAGAAATTTTATCCTGAATAATAATACTATCGATTAGTACAATAAAATAGGGAGTGTTTGCTTTTTTTTTAATTTTAGCTGGTTCGAGTACCGGGCGAGGCAAGCGAGTTTTAGAAAATCTTTGAATGCAGTTTTGTTTCTTTTAAAAAATAAAGGAATGTCTCCTTTAAGTAAAATGAGCCAGCTTAAGGATTTAAGGTAGTTTTTTTTTTTTTTTTTTTTTTTACCTTTAATAAATAATTCAAACTCAAACTCAAAGCATTTTATTTCAACGTAAGATACATGATATTTACAGCGAGGCAACGCGGCCAGCCTTCTGGGTACTATTCCACCAACCAGGGACTTGGGGCTAGTTTTTATTTGTGATTCTTTTTAAATAATATATTGTATAATTATTATTTATAAATATTGTACAAATGTTAATAAATTTACTATTCTAATTAATATTAAATATCCCGTATCTACAAAATAAAGCATTTTTGACTTTGCAAGTTTCCCATATAAATTGAAACTACGACGCCGACATCACCGCAAATCAACTCTTATTCCTCTACGTAACAAACAATGATTTATAACTTATCTATTCGTTACACAAATATGGGTTTTAATACTGAGGCAATAGAGCAGTTAATTGTGTTTGTTTAAGTAATTATCGATTGCGGTTGATTATACAAGTTAAACGAGTTACTGTGACTTGAGCTTCCCTCCGTGACGTCACCGACAGATTAATTGTTAAATATTGTGCGAAAAACAACGAAATTTGTGGGTTTTAATGAAGATGGTAATTACAGTCTCTCAACCAGCTGTGGAGAGTGAGTGAGAGAAGCAGCTATTTTATCTTTTACAATAAGGTTCCGGTAGACATTCAAAATTTGCCTTTAAATAAATTTAAAACAAGCATTAAACGGAAACTATGTGTCAAAGGCTATTATAAAATTTCTGACCATCTGATGATAAGAATGCGTGGACATGAACCGCTCGGCAATATCCAGTATATTTTATTCTTATTTTTCTTTGTCGAATCATAAATTTAACAATTATTCCAAATTGTCTTTGTATTGACACACGTAAAAAGAGCAATCTCTGAGTCTCTTGCTCGTTCTTCTCTGGGGAGACTGTCCAGTGAACGAGCGATAACTGTATGTCATGACGATTTCAAATGTTATTCTTATAACTTACGAAATAAAACAATTTGATTTTGATTTTTATCTAAATCTGCCGCCAAACAGCAATGTTAATAGCATTGTTGTGTTCCGGTTGTTAGAGATAAGATAGCCAGTCCTCCAAATGTGTTGGGGTTTCTGGGTCAGTACGCTACCACCTTCGGCCTCATCTTCACTTAACATCAGGTGTGATTGAAGTCAAGTGCTAACCCGTTGTTGATAAAAAATAAATAAAAATAAATTAGATCATTATTAATTATTATTATTATAGTTGGGATATATATATATATATGTACACCGTGTAACGGTTAAGTGTAGTCATATTTTAAGGGCTTGTTCTACCCATCAATACGAACAACTTTTACTATGGGGGCAACTTCGAAATCGCGAAAAAAAAATCAGCTGTTCCATAGAAAATTTCAATAACCTCCCGATGCAATGTATGAAACAGCTGATTTTTTTTTCGCGATTTCGAAGTTGCCCCCATAGTAAAAGTTGTTCGTATTGATGGGTAGAACAAGCCCTTAAAATATGACTACACTTAACCGTTACACCCTGTATAGAAGGCAGACCGCTTTTCCTTATAATTGCGCGACGTAATGCGGGTAGGTCTTACATTCCATTGTAGTCGAGGAGTCGTAAACCGGATTGCGTTACTTTTGTCTTTCGCTGAGGTCGCAGTAATCGCGTCATTTGCGCCGCATGCCGCAACAACGCTGCGGGGAGGCGTAATGGTTTTGGTGCGAGCTCTCGGGCTACAATTAAAGATAAACGATCGAGAACTTGGAATTTGAAGAGAAATGTTTAAAGTATAACCTCTTTATTCTTTACTAGCTTACCGCCCGCGTCTTCGCCCGCCTGGATACACGTTATCGCGGAAATTTGTTTATCCCGCGGGAACTACTTATTTACATTTACTTTATATACAATATTTAATATCCTTTATTGTAAAATTAGTTACAGTATATACATGAAACTTAAAAATATTGTAAGTTATTGATGAATTGAAGTGATCCTATAAAGGTTCCTATTCAGGAACGTAACCCTAAAACAAGCATTTTATCGTTTGCCAATTCCGGGTCATCATAATGACTGCTGGACTGGCCACCTAATTGCCGTGAACAGGCGTGGAGTGGCATGTGACGTCACATGGCACGTGACGTCACGTACGTGTCGGGAATCAGTGCTGCATGAATTTCCAGTTGGACAATTTCAGTGTTAAAGTATATTTACGACGACCTGTTGGTGTAGTGGTTAGCAACTCTGACCACTATACCAAAGGTTGCGTGATCGAATCCCGCTAGGGGCATATGTTTGTGTGATGATTACGGACATGTGTACCCGAGTTATGGATGTTTTCGTTTATAATAAGTATTTATTTACAAAAAAAATGTATATAACTTTATTTATTTATTTTATTTATTTAACACTTTATTGCATATATAAGTATACAAACAGACATTGAACAAACATAGGACAGAAATTACAACACACAAAAGGCGAGCTTATCTCTGTAAGAGATTTCTTCCAGCAAACACTCGGAAGGAAAAATAAAATTAAAGTTTTTTATTGCAGACAAAGAGCGATACTTACAAACTTTAATTTAATATTGTAGCTTTTATAACTAAATACCTATACTATATTATACCTAAAGCAAGCCTCAGAATTGTTAGATAACATTTTTATTCTATTACTGATGGGTACTGTATCTTTTTACAAAAAATCAGGAACTTTAAGATTATAGGAAGTTACACCAACAAAAATTATGTATTTTTCCCGGACAGCCCAAAGGACAATTTCACAGTATGACCATGAAAAAATGGTTATACTGTGGTAAGAAAGAAGAAAGAAGAAAGACGAACGAAGAAATAAAGAAAGAAAACTTTATTTAACCCCATCTCATGACACCAACAATCAAGTACAAATATTACATAGTCGAGACACGTGCAAATAATAACATTGTGTTTGCCATCTAATTGTCGGTGTCGCAAGGTGGAGTCAACAAGGTCTCCAACTCAGCATGGGTTGTAGCCGTTCACTACAACGCTGGTTTTCAGTGGAGCCTCCAAATGACGCACATTTGTTGACCAGTGTCCGGTCAACAAATGTACATACAAATAACAATTACAATTAATAGAATCTTAATGGGAATCTCATTCTCTTAACAATAAAATGATCTCCTAAACAATAATACACGCTATTATATAAGGTCCTTACCTATGAAATTGAAGTTTTGTTTGAAGAATTTCCTTAAGACTGTTTTCTCCATACAAACATTTTTGATTTTTTTGGGAACGGAAAATCCGAATTTAGCTAAACTTTGTGTGTGTATTATCGGACAAGATTAAGTTAATAGGCTGCGTTTATTTTTAAAAGTAACCGCTTTATAGAAGTTTCAGCGAATCTAAGAAGTGATTATAAGAAGCACATGAAAAGAGCCCTGTTAAATTTTTTTTTATTATGTGATTTAGCTCAAAAATTAAAAAATATCTCATGTGAAATCTTGAAATAATATTCCATTTTCCAAATACAAAACAAATTTGGATATAGCTTTGAAAATCGCAGGAATTGTTACATTTTTTTATTTTTTTTTTATTTATGTAGCACTTGTACCTATAATCCTCCTCGGGTGATAGCTGAAAATCAGTGTTTTGTTCTTTGGACAATCTCACACACTGAGCTGTGACCCATTTGTCCTGCTGCAGCACACACATGCTTTGATTGTTCTGTACCTAGTATTTACCTTTTAAGTTCTTTTAAGAAATACTCTTTAAACTTTATATATGTGTGTGATTGGAGTAACAAATAAACGATTTATCCATCTATCTATCTATCTATCTATCTATCATATGATTAACGAAGAAAAAAAACTCCAATTTCATAGGTAAAGAGCCAATATAAACAAACCTAGATAGTTAGATTCGTCTTGATCCCTGGGGTGGATACATTTTATGGTAAAAATTCCAACATGGCGTCCGCAAATTATTAGTGGACTAATCAGGGAGTTCCATTCCCTACATCCGGCTCCACTTTTGGAAATAATAGGAATGTATGGAGGCTGCACCAGACTGAAATAAAAATAAATAAATATCCTTAGACATACACACAGCGCCATCTAGTTCCACAGTAAGCAACTATAGGCTTGTGTTATGGATACCAGATGGTTGATATACTACATACATACTTTTTTTTTTGTAAATAAATACTGTAAATGAAAACATCCATAACTCGGGTACACATGTCCGTATTCATCACACAAACATATTATGCCCCTAGCGGGATTCGATCCCGCAACCTTTGGTATAGCGGTCAGACTTGCTAACCACTACACCACTAAATCTACCGCCAAGCAGCAATGTTAATAGCATTGTCGTGTTCCGGTTGTCAGAGATAAGATAGCCAGTCCCCCAAAATGTGTTGGGGTTTCCGGGTCAGTACGCTTCCATCTTCGACCTCATCTTCACTTAACATCAGGTGTGATTGAGGTCAAGTACCAACCCGTTATGCATAAAAAAAAAAAAAAAAAAAAAAACATATGCCCCTAGCGGGATTCGATCCCGCAACCTTTGGCATAGTGGTCACAGTTGCTAACCACTACACTAAACAGGTCGTGAAAGTCATCAAAGTCACTCCTCTATTTTGCATGTATAACTTATTATTAAATATTAATATAGACGACCATAGATAATACAGCAGTACACACGTGCCTGTATATATTACTGTATAAAGTCATAACGTACAGGGGCAGGGTGATCGCTGCGGCTGGTATGTCGGCCGCATAACAAACGAGTTGCCCTGTGGCTGTGCGGCGCACACGTCGCGCGTAGCACCGCTACGTGACCCGTAGCGCCCGTAGCGCCGTAGCGCGCTGCTACGGCTAATGGAAATGACAACTTGCCAAGAAATCTCATTTTATTCTCTCATTTCTTTTGGAATTAGCTTTATATGATTACTAGCTTTCCGCCTGCGGCTTCGGCTGCGTGGAATAGCTTTATCGCGGATGTGTTTAATTTATTTTACCCGCGTGAATTACTCTTCGGATTAAAAAGTATTCTATATCTTAATTCAGGGTATACCCTGAATTAAGACATAGAATACTTGAATAGACTTGGTATATAGATAGATAGAATATATTCTATCTATATACCAAATTTCATCGAAATCCGTTCAGCCGTTTTGCCGTTTTTAAAGAGGGCTTTCAAATATCAAACTTCAAGCATTTTATTTCAACATAAGATACATGATATCATTTGGTGAATGTCAATTTAAATCTACTGGAAATAAAAAAGGTTTATTGCATTTATCTGTCAGTCGGTATGTCCAAGCTACTACCGCTTCGGAAAGGGGAATCGTCTGTGAGCAAAGAAGCGGCGCAAGAAACCCGCAGGATTATTGTTGTCCTTTTTTTTTGAAATAAAGTACATAACTAATACTATTTTATAATTTTGGGGAGCTGGTCGAAGTACACCAATAATAATCCTTTTTTGCTAATGTTATTTTGACATAATCTTTAAATTTTTTCTCAGTTAGATTAATGATATTCTCAGGTATAAGGTTATAAAAGCGTATACAGTGTCCCACAAATGATGTATTAACTTTGCTTAGTCTGAATATAGGGGTAGCCAATTTGTTCTTATATCTCAAATTTAAATTATGCTTATCACTATTTTTCGGGAACGTAGAAATATTTGATCGAACGTACATAATATTTTCGTAAATAAACAGTGAAGGAACAGTTAAAATATTAATTTCTTTAAACCTGTCCCGGAGAGAGTCATGTCGACGCAGATTATAAATTGCTCGTATTGGTCCCCACTGAAGCTTGGAGTCAAGAGTCAATTCCTAAAAATACCGTCTTATCTACAAATTCTACCATATTTTCTTTTTAGCAAGCAAGTTAAGAGAGTTTATTCCGTCCAGTGGCGTCCTCATTGGCTAAATTAAGATTTTTTTTAAATACAGAATTAATCAAAAAATCGTTCTCACCTGCCCCCGACGAGACAAAACGATAAGTAATACATAAATAGCTTTAAAACTATACGTGTGTGTGTGTGTGCGACTGGAGTACCAAATAAATGATTTATCTATCTATCTCTATCTACTCGCTGTGACGTCATCTATTGTTACTGTAATGTTTAGTTATGATATTAAATAAACAACCCAAAAGCTCTTGGTCGTTAAAAGCTAACGCTGTCTCATCTATCGCTGGTAAGAGTGATGGAGACGGACAATAGGTCCACTCCGCTGTGATGGATGGAGTGACGTCACACCGCACCCTCTTACAGTGTTATTAGATGCTTGAGAGCTGGAGCTCATATCAGATAACGTTTATTACGAGTACATATTACGTTTTAACCGCCTCCGTGGCTCAAATGTTAATAACATTGGGTTTACGAATCGGAGGTCGCGGGTTTGATCCCCAGCAGGGTACATGTTTAAGTACTCGGTTTGGTTGGTGGTAGGGCATTTTAAATGTCCGCCTGGCTAGCTACAACCATCTTATCCAAATCAGCCGCCAAACAGCAATGTTAATAGCATCGTTGTGTTCCGGTTGTCAGAGATAAGATAGCCAGCTCCCCAAATATTTGGATTTCCGGGTCTTAACATCAGGTGTGATTGAGGTCAAGTGCTAACCCGTTGTGTATAAAAAAATCTGGTATCTTTATATTATTTTAACTGCCTATATAATTTTGCTCAGCGGGCGCTTTTAACCTCATTCACACCTGATGTTAAGTGAAGGTAAGGCCGATCCTGTGGGTTTCTTGCGCCGCTTCTTTTCCCACAGATGAATTCCCTTTCCGAAGCGGTAGTAGCTTGGACATACCGACTGACAGATAAATGCAATAAACTTTTTTATTTCCAGTAGATTTAAATTGACATTCAACAAATGATATCATGTATCTTACGTTGCAATAAATGCTGGAAGTGTGATATTCCAACCCCAATCTTATTTCGAGTAACATACTATCTAATTCGTAACACCCGGAACAGAACAATGCTATTAACATTGCTGCTTGGCGGCAGATTTAGATAAGATCGTGGTAGCTAGTCAGGCGGACATTTAAAATGCCCTACCACCAACCAAACAGTACTAAACATGTCCCGCTGGGGATCGAACCCGCGACGTCCAATTCGTAAGCCCTATGTTCTTTAAATTCAGCCACGGAAGCGGTTAAAATAATATTGTTGGATTCCGACTGTATGAGATAAGATAGCCAGTATCGTAAAATAAGATGGGAGGTTCCGGATGAGAACGCTTCCAACTTCGGCGTCATCTTCACTTAAGATGTATACGATTTAAGTCACGCGCAAACCCGTTCTTCATTAAAGAAACAGCTGATTACTTGACTCCCATCTCGCCCTTAATCGTTTTTTTTATAATTAATTACAATCACATACAACTATACCGTCAACAGTAGTACAAATCATCTTTCATTCTTGGGAGCGAGGGCACTACCACAGTGTAGTGTGGGCCAGCAGTAATCCAATGCGATACGATACGATAGGACACGACATGACATGACACGAGACGAAACAAATACAATGCAACACAAGGCAAATACTCTTTATTGCACAAAATAGTTTACAATATTTTTTAATGATAACAATGGAACACAATTAGGCGGTCTTATCACTAAATCTCTGTTGTCGGCAATACCATTGAGGTAGCAACTCTATATTTATAAATATACTAGCTCTCCCCCTGCGTGGAATAAGTTTATAGCGGAAATTGGTTTATCCCGCGGGAACTACTCATTACTTACATAGTCAAAGTCAAAGCACATTTATTGTGAATCACAGGTAGCATTTGCTCTTACAAAATCCTTAGAGCGCTATGTTCCGCCGTAAAGGCATACAATATGACAACATTTTAGCAGTTACAATTTTACAAAAATTAACTTAATTTACTAATAAAATTCTTTATGTCAAATAAAATACATTGCATATGTGATTAATAGGTACGTTACAATTGGTTACAATACAATTATATGAACTTGTCATCTAAGAATTCATGTAAGCTGTCATAACATTTTTGGACCAAAAGATCATGAAGTTTCCTCTTAAATACAGGTAAATCAGGCGCTTCCCTAATCAATTTTGAAATCTTATTATAAATAATATACCATCATCATCTACCTGCCCTTCTCCCACTCCAGGTGATCGTCACAACATGTCATCCTCTTCCACTCTCCTCTATCAGCCGTCATCTCCGTACTCACCCCTTTCACACACATATCATTCCTCACGCAGTCTACTCACACCTTCTTCGTCGGCAGACTGGCTCGAAGCAGTCGCTTAATTACTAACATTAATGGTCTATACCTTCACAGATTCACTATTTCCATATTCTGACATGTTTATCTATAATGCTATCACGTAATTATGGTTTTATATATTTACACTACATTATACGTACGCTATTTATTATTATGCTGCTCATTATTATACTGACGTAGCGTCCGTGCGTCACTGGGCATTAAGGAGCACTGAAAACCAGCGCTGTGATCCGTCGCAGCATGAGCCGAGTGCTAACCCATTTGTGCACGCCGCAACACGTGAAGCTATTGCTGTACGCATTCTATTTAGAATTGTTTTTCTTTTTTGGCTATAATTTACTACTTCTTTGTTTCTGTATCGTATTATGGCGATCATAATAAATTGTTCTTATTCAGCGGTGTTCTCCTTCTGCATCCCTCCACATTACTAAATACAGCCTGATATCATCATAATATAGGATATATTTTACATTAAACAAAATTGCTGTCGGTACTTTTAGATATTTTTATTATATAGGTAGAATACCCTGGATTAAGACATACTTACATACTTTTATCCCGATAATTCCCGCGGGATAAACAAATTAAACATATCCGCGATGAAGTTATAATAAAGCTAGTTATTTTATATGTCAAGAAACAAAAGTAAATGAAATAAATTTTGATATTTTTATATTTTTTATGTAGTAGTGCTACTGGCTTCACGTGAGCTGTGGTCCGCGCAATGAGCACAAAGCTCTATGCGGAGCAAGCTCATAAAGAGGCCTTTCAGCGGTGGCCTTTCAGCGTCTCTGTATAATGGGCTTGGGAGGGAGGACTATAGGTTTGTGGGAGAGAACTTTCAGACAGTAGCTTGGTTAATTGTTAACTATTTATACGGCCTTGTGCAGTAAATTTATTTAGTATGACGACCGATTGGTGTAGTTTGCTTAGTTTGGGACTAGATGATTGGTGTAAGTGTCCCAAATATTTATTTATTTTTATTTATTATTATCTTCCTCTAAATAAATTTAAAGATACTATAAAACAGAAACTTATTAACAAATTATTTAGATGATAATCATCCCTGGACATAATCAGATCGTTCGCATGTCAGGCTATTTCACAATTAATATGAAATGTAATAAATCTTTATGTAAAATCAAAGCCTGATTTTAAAAGAGCAAACTCGAAAGTTTCTTGCTTGTTCTTCTCAGGAGAAAATTGCATTTTGAACAAGCAGTAGCTTAAAAAACTTTAAATTGACTATTTTAAGTGTACTCTGTGTACCTACAAAATAAAGCATTTTTTACTTTGATTTTGTCTCCACTTGGAACTTTAATGCCCCACCGGCCCTCAGGTCCTCGAGCTATGTGCTCTGCCCACTGCTACTTCAACCTGCCAATCCGCTGAGAGACCTGTCGTAAGGAAATGTAGAAGACGAAAGAAAATTACATACAGCAGAGGAGAATGTTGAGATGGATGAGTGGAGTGACGAGGATGGATAAATTAGGAATAAGTATGGACTATGCCAGGGACTTTCGTTCCCCTACGGATTTCTTCATTCCTGATTCGATGACGTAGTAAAACGCTGACCATCCAGCATACTGCAATTCGAACAAACTGGTGGAAGCACTTGGACATCTCTCTGTAACGTCAGCCGCTCATACCGATGTTGTTTCCTTGCTGTCTCGGAGCCCATCTAATGAGCAGCGACCCACTACCTGCCAATTTGTTCAGTCAGTGATTACCATCGAGGCAGGTGTTCAAGTCTTATCAATCAAACTTCAAACTTCAAGCATTTATTTCAACGATACATGATATCATTTGTTGAATGTCAATTTAAATCTACTGGAAATAAAAAAGGTTTATTGCATTTATCTGTCAGTCGGTATGTCCAAGCTACTACCGCTTCGGAAAGGGAAATCATCTGTGGGAAAAGAAGCGGCGCAAGAAACCCACAGGATCATTGTGGTCCTTTTTTTTTAAATATATAACTAATACAATTTTATAATTTTGGGGAGCTGGTCGAACTACATCAAGCGTGTTTGTCATTCAGGTAGTCACTAATTTTATAATAACCTTTTTTTGCTAATGTTATTTTGACATAATCTTTAAATTTTTTCTCAGTTAGATTAATGATATTCTCAGGTATAAGGTTATAAAAGCGTATACAGTGTCCCACAAATGATGTATTAACTTTGCTCAGTCTGAACATAGGGGTAGCCAATTTGGTATATGGGTAGAATGTACCCTGGATTAAGACATAGAATACTTTTTATCCCGATAAAGTGGGTAGTTCCCGCGATAAAGTTATTCCGAGGTGTGGGGACTTAGAGTAACACAAATTAGATACAAGTTGTCTCGAGGATGGTCGTTTATTGTCTCCTTAACTTACCGACTAAAACATAGGTATAGAACTACCTTACGTTTGTTCGGGGAAAGTTGATACACTACCCTAGTGAAAGAATAATGGTCTTGACAGACAGACCGACGAACAACGAAGTTCCATACGGGGTTTTTTCCCACGCGCGGTGAAGCCAAAGGGATTGAACTGCATTCAACACGTCTGTATATATGTATATTACTATCTACAGTCTAAACGCCTGACCCGATTTGGTTAAATGAGGAGTCGTTGGATTCGTACTAGTCCCGGGAGCGTTACTTTGTCAGGTTTTTGATTTTTAATACTAGGTATATATAAGCCCTGGGAAAGTTTTATAATTTTATAAAAGTTTGTATTTATTCCTTCCTTTAGGCGGACGCCGACACCGATCGGTGTTCAAAATACTTTTATGTTACGTATAGAATTCAAGCCACCAATCTGCCTAATATCTAATATATTTTTATACCAAAGGATCACGACCCCTTCGTCGGACATCCAGCCAGTCTCACAGTGCCGGTACCCTTATGTTATATTACTCTATGGTGCCGACCAACTCGACTGTCCCACTCCCGCCAATCTACCAATGTTGCCAGTACAAAGTTTTAATATAGTCACATTAATAACGAACGCGAAATAACGTTATTGCGACCGAATAACGTTGAAATAAATAAAACCTAACACACGGAACAGTAAAACCTATTTAAATTTTCCGTTTCAACAATCTTCTGTATATTTTATCAAAACTTTAGAGAGATCCAACTAGAAATATGCCATCTTACAGTATCAATATTTAAAGGATGCGACTCTGTATTGACTGTCTGTCTGTATGTTGTTCCACAGACGAAGATTGCTCCGACGCAGAGGCGTGGGCCGGCGCGGCCCGGCACCGGCCCGAGCCGCCCGGCACGCTGGCTCGCTGCACGCGGTTCACGGAGCACGAGATCAAGCTCATGTACCGCGGGTTCAAACAGGTCACTATCTACATATATAGCACTGGGGGTTCAAACAGGTCACTAACTACATATATAGCACTGGGGGTTCAAACAGGTCACTCTCGCCATATATAGCACTGCGGGTTCAAACAGGTCACTATCTACATATATAGCACTGCGGGTTCAAACAGGTCACTCTCTACATATATAGCACTGCGGGTTCAAACAGGTCACTCTCTACATATATAGCACTGCGGGTTCAAACAGGTCACTCTCTACATATATAGCACTGCGGGTTCAAACAGGTCACTCTCTACATATATAGCACTGCGGGTTCAAACAGGTCACAGGTAGAATTCTATGCGTCGCCCGCATCTCCTCCCGCTGCTCCTCATCTCTAAGACCAACTAGTCCTCTTCAGAATCTATCGTATCAAAAATCGTATCAAAATCTACTTGACTATTTACTTGTATAAACTTCCAGGAGTGTCCGTCCGGGATGGTGGACGAAGACACCTTCAAACACATCTTCTCCCAGTTCTTCCCACTAGGAGGTACGTCACTTAATACTTTGTTATACACAATATATATATTATTATAACTTATATATGTCGGGGAAACACGGGCTTTGCTAGCGACTCGGACGGTGCCAGCCTCTCGTGGTATAGGGTCACTCAGGAAATTGCGATGTCATGTGGAGGGGCATAGGACATCAGAATGATACTAGGATTTAATAGCACGAGGTAATGGTCTGCCGCTGATGGAACACGAGCCCGGACCACTTACCCACATAATAATATTAAATCATGATCATGAAACCTGAGATGCCAACTCATGCCAACTTGGCCCTCGCATGCAATTTATGGCATTCAGCCGGAGTAGTCTACAGTCCCTCCTGCTCAAATTCCACGACCAACTTCTTATTAAGTAACGACTCACCGGATTCTTCCATGCGTCGGTGATAATGGTAACTGTCACTCACGCTCGTTGCTGGGCTAACTGGTGATCCATCTCCTTCCACAGCTGGTAGCAAAGTTACTATTCATTTTGATGTGCAGTCCTAATATTACTGTAAACGTCGTCACCGCGCCATTTGCGGTGACACCAGCGTCACCATATAGACGTAGAAACTTTTTATTCAGTGCCACAATACATTGTACAGAACCATAAATATAATTATTATTATACAGGAAGAAATCTTAGAATAATGCACAATATAATTGTAGCAGTGAAAGGGCTTGCTGGCTCGGCTAACGATGCAAACGCTGAACGCGCTTACAACACTGATAATTCTGCCAGTGCCTCAAGTGGAATGTGACCTTCAGCTTAAAACAGAACTTTGGAAGTAAATAAATTATTAGTGGGATGGTAGCAGTATTGGTTATTATTATTATTTTTTTTATTTATTAGGGACAATAAACAGTTTTACAGTGTGTATAAGTTACAACATCATTAACAAACAAGTATAGATGATTGCAACACCAGCAGCATTATCCGCAAATTGCTAACAACTCAGTACTAAGTACAAAACTAAAGGAATAACTAAACTAAAACTAAAATAAACAACGCAATCTGCCTGTTATATACACGAAGTAGTATCAGATATATATATCAGATAGTAGTATGTTATATAATATGTACTAATATGTATATAAGTTGTATATAAGTGTTTGAAAAGCGTGCTGGGTTGAATTAGTTATTAACATTATGTTGGTGATGCATGTATTTATAATATTAGTGTAAGTAGTATTTAAGGCTAGTTTATCAGACGGGACGTAGGACACGGGCAACTAAGTACGGAAATCAGTCATCTGATTTGCAAAGATAAGCTTTTTATATTGGGCTTTGAAAGATGCTCTAGACTTAAAAGCTCGGAATGGTTCACCAGGTTCACTTCTTGTAGCAAACCGCGCACCATGGTATTCATACGACTTTCTGAATTATAAATTCCGTCGCTAATTTATCGCTATCCGCAACATACAATGTCTAAAATAAACCTCTGTTCCTTGTTGACTACCAACACCTAACACCTCTCTTTCTCTCCGACAGACGCGACGCAGTACGCGCACTACGTCTTCAATACGATCAAACACAAGCAGAGCGGGAAGGTCAACTTTGAGGTAATTACTATCGTCGACACGACCGATTGGTGTAGTGGATAGTGACCCTGTCAGCGAAACCAACAGTTGTGTGTTCAAATCCCGCGAGGGGTGAGTGTGTGATGAATCTTTAAATCCTGTTTGAAAGAGCACTATCTTAAGGCCTGTCAATAAAACATTTGTTTCGGACTTATTTATTTATAACCATTGTTTATTTATATTATATTTATTTATATTCATTTGTAAGCTTATTTACGTACCTATTATGTAATATACATATATTTTCTTTGCTTTTTATTTGTGTGCTATGTTTCCCTTCAATATTGTTATTGTCCTATGTCGGGTTTCTTAGAGGATATCTCTGTTAAAGATAAGATATGTGTAGCGTTCGATCCCGCTGAGCGCTTTATTAGACCACTATTAACATGGCTGTTGGTTTTCCTTAACATACATAAATAAATAAATAAGCTCGCCTTTTGTATATCTTATTTATTTATTAATAGCTAAGTATCGTTGTAATTGTTTTTTATTTGTGTATACAATAAAGTGTTATAACAATGACATTCATTCCCAGGTCATGAATGTTTATATAAATATCTAATGTATGTTTATTTATAGCACAAGCTTTGATTAGTTTGGACTTGATGTTTAGTGTGTCACACACACATACATACACACACACACATACATACACACACACACACACACACACTCACCGTATGAACTGCGTTGAAATGCAATCAAACACATAACATAGTTTTTCGTCCGAGGTTAAAAATTAATCTTACTTGAGATTAATTTCTTTATGTATATTTCTGACATTGACTTAAAAGTGGATTTTGATTTGAAAGTACCGATGATTGATTGATAAGTAGTAAAGTAAAGTAAAGTAAAGTGTGTCAAGAAGTTTAACTTTCTTTCTTTTTATTGATTTTGACATTCTTTCTAATTCTCTATAATTTTTACATACATTTGAAGATTTGACATTAATTTTTTAATGTTGAAAATTTTTTAACATTCCTTGCAAGTTGGGTTATTTAAAATTAAATAATTAATTAATAATAGGTAATTATAATTAGATATAATTAAATATTCGTTAAATTTTTATATTATATTATATTATATTATATTATATTATATTATACTATACTATACTATACTATACTATACTATACTACACTACACTACACTACACTACACTACACTACACTACACTACACTACACTACACTACACTACACTACACTACACTACACTACACTACACTACACTACACTACACTACACTACACTACACTACACTACACTACACTACACTACACTACACTACACTACACTACACTACACTACACTACACTACACTACACTACACTACACTACACTACACTACACTACACTACACTACACTACACTACACTACACTACACTACACTACACTACACTACACTACACTACACTACACTACACTACACTACACTACACTACACTACACTACACTACACTACACTACACTACACTACACTACACTACACTACACTACACTACACTACACTACACTACACTACACTACACTACACTACACTACACTACACTACACTACACTACACTATACTATATTATATTATATTCTGGCAAAATAAATAATTTGAATTTGATTTACACACAGCCACCATAATGTGGAATAATTAATGTAGTGCCTTTGTGTGTTTGTGAATTTCATCAAAGTACACGCAAGTAGAAGTAATATACTATATTAATCACTATTTACTACCCAAGGAAGGAGAGTAATATTTTTCGAGTGTATGTAGATATGTAGAATTTTAGAATACCCATACAAAGTAAATCAGTCTGAAACCGCCTTTAGTATGTAAGTCCAACAATATTCGTCTGAATTCGGCTAAAATCGGGAAAATTGTTCGTAATCAGGAATGGAGTCACCATTAAACTGGAATTACACGAAATAAATTTCACCCTGTATATAGATTTCTATGTTACGAGTACCTCCTGTAGCCTAAACGGCCTGACCGATTTTGAAGAGCATGGTGTCGTGTCGTGTCGTGTCATGTCGTGTCGTGTCGTGTCGTGCAAAAAAGGGTTATTATAAAATTAGTGACTACCTGAATGACAAACACGCTTGGTGTACTTCGCCCAGCTCCCCAAAATTATAAAATTGTATTAGTTATATATTTTATTTAAAAAAAAATGGACAACAAAATGATCCCGTGGGTTTCTTGCGCCGCTTCTTTTCCCACAGATGATTTCCCTTTCCGAAGCGGTGGTAGCTTGGACATACCGACTGACAGATAAATGCAATAAACCTTTTTTATTTACAATATATTTAAATTGACATTCAACAAATGATATCATGTATCTTACGTTGAAATAGATGCTTGAAGTTTGAAGTTTCGTTAGATTCGTCTTGATCCCTGGGCCTGCAGTCTCGACATAGATAGCGATCGTTATGTTATCGAAATCGGTCGCTAAATCCTAACAATGTTATTTTAATTGGACAATTAGAGTCTTTAGTATGAAAATATCGGTTTCCATTGAAACTACGATTCAGGCTTCCAACAAAAACCGATATGATTATGAACACTATAACATTTAGAATAAGATCGTTAGGAGTTAACGACCGAAATCGGTTGCTATCTATGTCGAGACTGCGGGCCCTGGAGTATCATAGGATACATTTAATGGTAAAATATCCAACATGGCGCCCGCGAAATGCAACACTGTTGAGTTTTTTGGTTTACAAACTTATATTGTTATCCCTTCTGTGCCACCACGTAACGGGTTTGTACTTGACCTCAATCACACCTGATGTTAAGTGAAGATGAGGTCGAAGGTGGAAGCGTACTGACCCGGAAACCCCAACACATTTGGGGGACTGGCTATCTTATCTCTGACAACAGGAACACAACAATGCTATTAACATTGCTGCTTGGCGGCAGATTTAGATAAGATGGTGGTAGTTAGCCAGGCGGACATTTAAAATTCCCTACCACAAACCAAACCGAGTACTTAAACATGTACCCCGCTGGGGATCGAACCCGCGACCTCCGAATCGTAAACCCAATGTTGTTTACATTGAGCCACGGAGGCGGTTAAACGTGGCGCCGCACTACAGGACGGAGTATCCCTGTGGCCTTGAGCCTCAATCCGCAGTCCTCTGTGAGTTGGCAGACTTCGTCGGCTCCGCCCTAATGAGCCCTTATTGTAATTGCCCGTCCGTCTTGTGAACGGAACGGGTGCCAACTCACAGGGGCCGGAGCCAGGGGTAGCGGCGACCCCGCAGTGATGCGTCTGACGTCGGTCTAGTGACATCGATTTTTTTTATTATATAGATTCACCAGCGATCACTCCATCTTCTTCTTTCTTCTTCTTATTCAAAACGGGTAACTTAATCTCCAGGAGGAACTTCAACTTAAGGGACTGGATATTATAGTCAAAGGTAAAAATGCTTTATTTTGTAGGTACACAACATAAAGCATTTTAAAGCAAGCAACAAACAAACCAACATCCAAACTTTCGCATCTAATCTAACTAATATTGGGTCTTTACCTATGAAATTGGAGTTTTCTTCGTCAATCATATGTATCAATTCCCGCGATTTTCAAAGCTATATCCAAATGTGTTTTTTATTTGGAAAAAGGAATATTATTTCAAGGTTTCACATGAAATATTTTTTAATTTCTTGGCTAAATCACATAATAAAAAAAATTTGAACAGAGCTCTTTTCATGTGCTTCCCATAATCATTTCTAAGATTTGCTGAAACTTTTATGAAGCGGTTACTTTAAAAAATTAACGCCGCCTATACTTAACTTAATGTTATCCGATAATACACACAAAGTTTAGCTAAATTTGTATTTGACGTTCCAAAAAAAAAAAACAAAAATGTTTGTATGGAGAAAACAGTCTTAATGAAATTCTTCATACAAAACGCCAATTTCATAGGTAAGGAGCTAATGTTATAAATACGAAAGTTTGGATGTTTGTTTATTGCTCAATCACGGCGAATCGGACGAACGGATTTGGATGAAATTTGATAGATAAGTAGAATATACCCTGGAATAAGACAAAGAATATTTTTATCCCGATAAAGTGAATAGTTCCCACTACCAATAGTAAAGTTAATCCACGCAGGCGAAGATGCGGGCGGAAAGCTAGGTTATAATATTAGATATAAGAGATAAGATAGCCAGTCCCCCAAATAAGATGGGGTTTCCAGGTCAGTAAGCTACCACCTTCGGCCTCATCTTCACTTAACATCAGGTGTGATTGAGGTCAAGTGCTAACCCGTTGTGGATAAAAAAACTAATTGAGAGTCGTAAAACAACAATAATAGTAATTTTTCTGTGATCTATTTGCGCCCCTCGCCCCCGCCCCCGCCCCCGGCCCCGGCCCCCTGAGGACGGCCCTGTCCCCGCGCCGCAACAACCAATTATCACATTACGACGCGGCGTCCCCGGAGTTTGTCCCCCGAGCGTACTACAGACAATGACGACGGATTGTTGTAGTGGATGATGACCCTGTCAGCGAAACCAACGATTGCCTGTTCTAAATATTTGTAAATATTTGTGTGGTAAATTCCCGAATCCTGAATGCTTTTATAAATACATATATATATATATTGTATTTATATGCTGCTGCTTATCCAAAATGCAGATTTCCGCTGAGAAGAACAAGCACGAAACTGGAGGGGTTGTAGGTAATATTTTTTTGGGTGTATATTTAGACGTATTTTATTAGTGTATTTAGTGTGACGAGGACATCGAAAGAGTGAACGCCGGAAATCATATGAATGGAGCTCTGCATGCCTTTATGAGCAGCCACAATATGAGCAGCCACAATATGTCGAAAAAAGCTCGTCTGGCTGTCCATGGCGGCGTTCTGGTTCCAACATTGATTTACGGGAGTGAATGCTGGCTATGGCAGAAGAAAAATGTAAGTAGAGTAAATGCAGTGGAAATGAGTTCATTGAGAAGTATGTATGGGGTGACTTTGAAAGATAGAATCAGGAATAGTGTAATTAGGGAGTTAAGCAGTGTGAATGAAGATGTAGTGACAAAGATTGAAAAAGGTATGCTGAGATGGTTTGGACATGTGGAGAGGATGAATGATGGAAGACTTACGAAAGAGATATACGATGCGAATGTGAATGGTAGTGTTGGTAGGGGAAGACCACGGCGAACGTACCATGATCAAATCGGGGACGTCTTAAAGAAAGGCCAAGTCAAGAGTACCCTAAACCGACGAGCATGTATGAACAACCTTATGAGAGTGAATGAAGCAGAAGAGGTGTGTCAGGATCGTAGCAAGTGGAAGTCTGTGGTCTCTGCCCACCGCTACGGGAAACAGGCGTGACTTTGTGTTGTATGAGATTCGAACCAGCAATCGTTAGTTTAGTTAAAGTGTTCTTAATGTTGAATTTATTTTTGTGTAAATAAGGGAGGAATAAATTTAAGGAAATTAATATATTAACATTAGCATCGCAATATGTTTACGAAAACTTATTGTATGTAACAAAAAATCTAAAATCGTTTAAGAAAAATAGTGATATACATAATGTTAATACCAGATTTTTTTTTATGCACAACGGGTTGGTACTTGACCTCAATCACACCTGATGTTAAGTGAAGATGAGGTCGATGGTAGAAGCGTACTGACCCGGAAACCCCAACACAGGTGGGAGACTGGCTATCTTATCTCTGACAACCGGAACACAACAATGCAATTAACATTGCTGCTTGGCGGCAGATTTAGATAAGATGGTGGTAGCTTCGTTTAAGAAAAATAGTGATATACATAATGTTAACACCCGATATAAAAATAATCTTGCTGTTCATGTCAAAGTCACTAAGTCATTTAAGGGGCAATACATTTTATAATAAGGTTCCAGTGGACATACAAACTGTACCTTTAAATAAATTCAAAACCATCATACACCAGACATTATTTTATAAAATTTCTGACTATCTGGATGATAAGCAAGCATGGACATAGACCGCCCGGCGATATTCAGTCTAATTATACAATATAATATAATTGTAACCCAAACTTATTTAAAAGAGCAACCCTTGAGTTTCTTGCTCGTTCTTCTCTGGGGAATCAATTTTGTGAATGAGCAATAATGTCAAAAACTTTAATAATAAAATAAAAAATGAGACGTTTTCGAGTGACAATTTTTATCCTACGAAATAAATATTTTTTTGATTTATAATTTGATTTTGTAATCACTGACACTATGTATAGTTGAGGAGTCCCTCAACTAGGGCAACTGTATTTCAGGAGTCAGCACCTTCCCACATTCTTACAATGCATCCCTGACTGGGGATGCTACTGATCTGTTGCTTATGTGTCAAGTAAAACATTTTTATATTTATTTTTCATTATGTAATAATAATACGGTGCGTCGGTGGCTCAGAGATCTTCGATTCCCAGGCAGGCCATGTACCAATGAGTTTTTAAATTTAATTTAATTATATGCATTTGTCAGACAGACTGCTCTTAAACGGTGAAGGAACCTGCATGCCTGAGAAATAAAAAATTAAAGGCATGTGAATAGGGCAAAATGTGCATTGGGCCAGCCTTCCCAGCAGTGGGATGTTTACGAGCTCATGATGATGATGAATAATAATCCGGCGACCCTTATCGAATCTCTTGGTGTGTACCACAACCCTAGACGGCATGCCCTCGCCCCTACGGCGCGGCGGCGCCAGCCTCGTTCGCTCTGAGAACACTTCCGCTCCAGACGTAATAACTGATTGATTGTGGAGCAATGAGGGGGTTAGCTCCGGCCCATTACCCGAGACCCAACCTCCAGTTAGTGCCGCATTAGTGTGCCGCCGGAAGAAATAATTGGACGTCTGCGGCCGGGCGTTCGACATCCACAATGTTTCGATAAAATAATATTCCAACAAAAACATAAATGCTTTTTTTATGCATAACAGGTTGGTACTTGACCTCAATCACACCTGATGTTAAGTGAAGATGAGGTCGAAGGTGGAAGTGTACTGACCCGGAAACCCCAACACATTTGGGGGACTGGCTATCTTATCTCTGACAACCGGAACACAACAATACTATTAACATTACTGCTTTAGATAAGATGGTGGTAGCTAGCCATGCGGACATTTAAAATGCCCTACCACCAACCAAACCGAGTGCTTACATGTAGCTCGCTGGGGATCGAACCCGCGACCTCCGAATCGTAAACCCAATGTTGTTTATATTGAGCTACGGAGGCGGTTAACACGGAGTGTTAAAAAGGCGACAAGTTCTCTTTTTCTCAAATTATTTTATTTTGTATACATTAAATTAACACTCCGTTGCCTCTTGAGTCATGACCGACCCTCAAGTTACAGAATACCAGCACACACATAATGTTTGATATTTTGTACGTGTGTATGTTATTTTGATTATTTTTTAATTTTAATTATTTGGGATACAAACAGTCATATATAAACATTACATAATTAATATTATATATTATAGTAACATACCTCGAGTTCCACAGATTGTTATTGCGATTATATTTATGTGTGAGTTTAGAAAACAACTTGATGTTGTACTTAAATTTTCTGCCCAATCTAATAAACACTATGTATCTCTAAGGTTTGCTGGTAGAAAACTCTATCGGAGTTAAGCTCGCCTTTGTACATTTTATATACCTACAATGCATATTTCTGTAACAATTTTGTGTACAATAAAGATATTAAGATATTACTTTAAATGTACATAATACAAATACAAAGTAACAGACAGACAGACAGACAGACAGACAGACAGACATGACAGACATGTGACTGATAACATAATGACTGTTATTTGTGTGGCCCATCAGGAGTTCCTGCAGATCCTGTCGCGCGTGGGTCGCGGCTCTGTGCAGGAGAAGCTGTCGTGGGTGTTCGCGCTCTACGACGTGGACGGCGACGGCCGCATCTCGCGCGCAGAGATGCTGGCCGTCGTGCGCGCCATCTACGAGCTGCTGGGGCGGGCCGCCGTGGGGGGGGCCGGGGGGGGCGGGGGGGCCGCCGGGGGGGCCGGGGGGGCTCAGGAGCACGTCGACAGGATCTTCCATGTCAGCCACTCGTACATTAACATAGCCATAGTATCGCAGGCAGATCATTGAATTAGCTATTTCATGAAAAGCATGAGCATACACACTTCTCCTGGTCCCAGCTCTCCTGCGGCGGATGGGCTGAGAAGAGGGAACGGCCTCCCTCTCTCTCTCTCTGCCGCCTTCTGCGAAATCATGCACTCGCAGCAGGAGAGGACCGCTTTCCACAACAGTCTTCAAAGCAACGTAACACAACCTAACTTGTAACGAGACGCCATGCGACTCGTTGGTTCTCTTTATTCAGTATTCTCCTTGTTTGTCTGCGAAGCTTTTGTTTAGTCAGTTCATAATTTACCGTTGGGAAGACTGGACGTATACTTTTCTATTATTTATTATTTGTTTGAACTAAACAACAAAATAAATTCTGTTTATTCCTGTTAACCAGTATAAAAGTTATTTTGTGTATGTGTAATATGTTTGTGTACGTGATACCTTTTATTATAAGTTGTCTGACAACGACTTTCAAAGATCCGGCTCATCCTCATACCTCTACATACTGTGGCCTACTCCTGGACATCTACATCATCAGCCTAATGTAGGAAATATCCCTCCTAACGACAAGCCTAGGCATCATGAAATGGCTAATTCAACGATCTGCCTGCGACCTCCATCCCAAACCGCGAGCACTTGCGTAGATTCAGACAATAGATGAACCAAGTTCCGTGGCTCTGAGCCATGGAATGTTCAAAACTCTCCATTAAACAGCCAGTCGCTTAGTTCCATGAGCAGGTATGCGTAATAAATATTCCGAATGGGGTGGTCAGTAAGGCGGCCAACCGTCCCGGATCTTGCGGGACCATCCCGATATTGTAGTTGTAATTCCGCATTGGAATCATTAGTAATTTTTTTTATAATTAACCGGATTCTCGTTTGACCACAATCTCACCTGATGGAAAGCAACGATGTGACCGAAGATGAAGCTCGCGATCTCGGTAAATGCCTATTCACTCTGCTCTTGAAGATCCCAAGGTTGTAGGATTCAGGAAAGACTGACGCCGGAAGGGAGTTCCATGCTTTGGCTGTTCGCATTATGAATGAAGAGTCGAACCGCTTAGTGCGAATGTTCGGTATGTTAACTACATACGGGTGGAATCCCTCTCCACGGCTAGTAGTCCGAAGATGAAATAGTCCGTCCCGGATGTCCCGCATTCCTGGACTTGTTTATTATCGAAAAAAAATTCATACTTGTGGAGAATATGAAAATTCGTAATTATATTTTTATTACAAAGCCGTCTTTTCCCGTGGGTGTCGTAAAAGGGACTTTCCAACCAAAAGCTAATGTCTGGGATATCTCTGACTACCCCATTTGGGATAAAAGTGACAATATGTGCGTATATTTATTTCGTGATTTTTAGCGCAAGCATTGCAACCTCCGTTAGCTCGATGTCCTGCATTGACCTTAGTAGATAGTGGTCAGAGATATCCCAACAAAATTTAATGCTAAGAACATCCACGGGTCACATACAGAAATGCGCACTTGACCCGGGTTAGACCGTCGGCCGTTGAAAATGGTTTCTGGCCGAGTCCTTAAAAGAGCCCAGGTGTCATATTGTCGGCATAAATTTGGGGCCAAAATCCGTAAGTTGGGATACCATGCATTCTCACACACTGCTGAAAAAATTAACCCTTTTATTCATAAAAATTTATGAAAAAGTTAAAGTATGTTTTGTCTCTGTCGTTCATAAGGAAATGTTGTAATGAAAGAAAGTGATAAAACATACTTTAACTAAAACACGCTCATAAAGCGTTTATTAAGTTTTATGAAATAAGAGGGTAACACAATAAAGCGTGTTTTCTTACTAAAACTGTCACTGAATCAAAACCTATTGCATACCTTCCCCATCTTGAAATAAATATTCTAAATACTGAGGCATTAGACGCTCAACACAGTGGTGGTAGTGACGGCCCATCCGCCCACAGCTGATGGACGCGAACGCGGACGGCGCGGTGACGCCGGACGAGCTGGCGCGCTGGTGCAGCCGCGACCCCGCCGCCCTGCGCTCCCTGGCCGCGCTGGACACCGTGCTGTGACCCGCCCACAGGTGGGTCACCGTGCCCCACAGGTGGGTCACTGCGCCGGACGAGCTGGCGCGCTGGTGCAGCCGCGACCCCGCCGCCCTGCGCTCCCTGGCCGCGCTGGACACCGTGCTGTGACCCGCCCACAGGTGGGTCACCGTGCCCCACAGGTGGGTCACTGCGCCGGACGAGCTGGCGCGCTGGTGCAGCCGCGACCCCGCCGCCCTGCGCTCCCTGGCCGCGCTGGACACCGTGCTGTGACCCGCCCACAGGTGGGTCACCGTGCCCCACAGGTGGGTCACTGCGCCGGACGAGCTGGCGCGCTGGTGCAGCCGCGACCCCGCCGCCCTGCGCTCCCTGGCCGCGCTGGACACCGTGCTGTGACCCGCCCACAGGTGGGTCACCGTGCCCCACAGGTGGGTCACTGCGCCGGACGAGCTGGCGCGCTGGTGCAGCCGCGACCCCGCCGCCCTGCGCTCCCTGGCCGCGCTGGACACCGTGCTGTGACCCGCCCACAGGTGGGTCACCGTGCCCCACAGGTGGGTCACTGCGCCGGACGAGCTGGCGCGCTGGTGCAGCCGCGACCCCGCCGCCCTGCGCTCCCTGGCCGCGCTGGACACCGTGCTGTGACCCGCCCACAGGTGGGTCACCGTGCCCCACAGGTGG
Source organism: Oegoconia quadripuncta (assembly GCA_949316235.1). Classification (NCBI taxonomy): domain Eukaryota; kingdom Metazoa; phylum Arthropoda; class Insecta; order Lepidoptera; family Autostichidae; genus Oegoconia; species Oegoconia quadripuncta. The sequence goes on from OX438747.1 coordinate 36,162,364, forward strand.
GTCACTGCGCCGGACGAGCTGGCGCGCTGGTGCAGCCGCGACCCCGCCGCCCTGCGCTCCCTGGTCGCGCTGGACCCGCCCACAGGTGGGTCACCGTGCCCCACAGGTGGGTCACTACACCGCCTGCTGATGCACGGGGCGGTGACGAACTGGTGCAAACCCAGACTAACTATGAATTTGCGGCCCTTCGACCTGTCCTGCCTTTTTTTTGTCCTGCGACAATGTGTTATAGTCCTCTAAAGATAGATCAATGTGTTATAGTCCTCTAAAGATAGATCAATGTGTTATAGTCCTCTAAAGATAGATCAATGTGTTATAGTCCTCTAAAGATAGATCAATGTGTTATAGTCCTCTAAAGATAGATCAATAATTATGAGCACATGTCCGTTGATAATACACAGTTGTGAATGCTCAGACAATATATTTCATTAGGTTATTGTCCGTGGCCGCTCGTCACGTTATAGTTACGAACAATATGTATTTATTTACTTTTTGGAAGATTACACAGTTACATAAACAATAAAAAACCTATCAGTAAAAATAATGAGAAATTGCCGCCAAACTCGATTAAATAGTGAAATTTCACAGTTCATACATATTAACGGTATGAACTATGAAATTGCACTATTTACTAGTCTATTATAAACTATACTAAATATAAGTTAGGTTGTGTAGGAAGCATCACTTGCTCCAGCTGGTACAACGTCGTGAAATAGCAGACCTGGTATACCTTCTAAAGATAGCGTCCAGTGCCATCGACTGTCCAGAACTTGTGTCAAAGATCTCGGTAAGAGCCCCAGCCAGAATCCTTAGGTTCAACCCGCTTTTGGATCTCCCACCGTGCTCCACCAACTACAGGCAGAATGCGTTTGTGCAGCGAGCGAGTAAGAATTTTAATTTACTTAGCAACAAGTTTGATTTGGACCTGTTTTGTACTAACGTTACATCGGCAAGGAACACATTAAGTAGACATTTTTTTTGGCCAAAAAGTAACCTAATACTGCTGTGACCAGGTTGTTTTTTGGATTGGCGATGCAAGGATATCCTATTGTTAAAGAGGAGCATATAAATCATATTCTATTCTATCTAATAATTAGATAAATCTCTGATTGCAATGTATAGTTTTTTATTTTTTATTAAGTTTAAGTAGGTTCTATCAGTGGAAACCTCTAAATGGCTTTCAGTTTTATAGTTTAAGTGATAATTTGTAAGACAGCTGTTGGTTTTCCCAAGAAAATAAAATAAAATAATTAAAATAAAATTAACATAATTATTATAAAATTGTATATTTAAGTATAACAGGCCCTCTCTGCCTATTGTATATTGCAATGACGCGTCACAGTTTTATATTGAGACGTGTTTGTACTCATGCAATGTAAGTGTGTATGATTTTGACGACCTGTTTAGTGTAGTGGTTAGTGGTTAGCAACTCTGACCACTATACCAAAAGGTGGCGGGTTCGAATATGTTTGCGTGATGAATATGAAGTAAATGATGAGTATTTATTTAAAAAAAAAAATGTATTTATGTAGTATATCAACCATCTGGTATCCACAACACAAGCATATAGTTGTTTAATGTGGAACTAGATGGTGCTGTGTGTATGTCTAAAGATATTTATTTATTATTATTATTTATGTGCTTTCAATAGTGACAATGCAATAAAAATGATTCTGCTACAACTATCCCACTCTCACACCTACTTCGCGCAACAAACGATGTTATTTGCTGGATTGGTTATTCATCAGCAAATTGTGAAAAGTATTGTAACAAGAGTTAACTACATTTCCAGGGAGGAGGACGCTCAAGCGTGTTGCTCGTCGGCTGGGGCGCCCCCCGCACCCGCGCCCGTGACGTCACCACGCGCCGCCACGTCATCGTCGGCCGTGACGTCACCCCCGCCCGTGACGTCACCCGCGACGTCGCCAGCCCCGACGTCCCCAGAGAGCGTGTGCTCCCCGCCGATAGTGATGTCGCCGGTGGTGACGTCAGCGCCCCCGCGCCCCGCCCCCCGGCCCCCCGCCCGCGCCACACACACGGTGAGGGCCTCACACACACACACGCACACACACACGCACGCACACGCACACGCACACGCACGCACACGCACGCACGCACACACACACACACACACACGCGCGCGCGCGCGCGTTGAAACAGGGACTCACTGTTCACCTGTTTCAAGTGTTTTTGTCACTCCTAGGCCCGTATTTCGGAATAAATAATAATAATAAATAAATATCTTTGCACATACACACAGCGCCATCTAGTTCCACACTAAGCAACTAGGCTTGTGTTATCGATACCAGATGGTTGATAAACTACACAAATACATTTTTCTTTTTGTAAATAAATACATAAATAAATGAAAAACATCCATAACTCGGGAACACATGTCTGTATTCATCATACAAACATATGTCCCTAGCGGGATTCGAACCCGCGACCTTTTGGTATAGCAGTCAGAAAACACCAAACAGGTCGTTCAAATGAATGTTGCTCAAGCTTAGATAGAAAGAGATACCGCTATACAAGTTACATAAAGCTGTCCCTTTTTAACTGGCCTCAAGCGGAGATCTCTGTTTGTGTAACAATCTGTATACGGGCCTTATTACTGGCATTTTTGCTACCATCCAGCTCACTGCATCCAGCTCACTGCATCCAGCTCACTGCACCCAGCTCACTGCATCCAGCTCACTGCACCCAGGCGCAGTCCGTGGTGTATACGAAAACAGGAGGCCATGAAACAGGCGTAGGTGTAGGTAGACGTACAATAGGTATTTTATACTTAAGATTATAAAAAAAATTTCAGGTGACTGAAGAAACAGCATCTCGGAAACCAAAGCGTCGCGTCCGACGCCCGTCATCGCCGTCGCTGCCGCGGTGAACTGCACCGTGAGCTCTACACTTGGGGATCAAACTTGCCTGCTTATCTTGAAATTTATGACAGATGGGTATTGTCAAAATGCGATGATACTTTATACAGGGTGTCCAGTAAATAGCACGACAAACGAAAAGGGAAGATAGATGAAAGGTTGACCTACCAGACAAAAAAAAATGACCTTAGTAAAAGTCACCGTTTTCAAGATATTAATTTTTTATGTTTTTTTCTTAAAACTGCCGCTTTTTATCTGTTTGTTGTTGTTATGTGTAGAAATAACCAGATATTTTTCTTATTTTTTCTGTCAAATATTTTCAGATAGTTGCTGTACTATATTTAAATATCATTTTGTTAAATACAAGTAGGTAACCCTGAGAAAATAATTTTTTATTCCTAATTTTTTTTTTTGAAAATTGTTTTAATTATGTTTGACCTTCAGCGGTGAGAAAAAAATGTATTGGACTGCTGCTGCACATTCCCTTAAAAAATTACCTGTTTAGTAGGGATTTCAGAAAGGTAAAATAAAATACACCTTTATTTTTAAATAAAAAGATGGCAGTTTTAAGAAAAAAAAATAAAACGGTGACACTTTTACTAAGGTTATTTTTTTTTGTCTGGTAGGTCAACCTTTCATCTATCTTCCCTTCTCGTTTGTCGTGCTATTTACTGGACACCCTGTATATAAGTCGTGCTCAATTGTATGATCTGAAAGAATGAAAACCATTGATTTTTATAAGTCGCGATGTACACAATAGCATCAAATATAATTATACTGTTTCAAACAAAATCAACTTTAAAACAGATAAATAAAGATTTGATTAAAATGAGTAAGTAACAATGACATTACGTATAAACAACTTAATAATAAATAATAATATAATTATAAAGATAATTATTAATTTAATAGTAATAAATACTTCATAGTTATAATAAAAAACATAATTATGTATTAATAATAAATAATTTAATAGTAACAATTCAATTCATTTATTTACTAACGGAAAACATGAATATCTGAAATATATAAACTGAAGTACGATACTGTAATTATTTGTTATTAGCCTAAGTATTGTGTACATGTTGCAGTTACTATAAATAAATAAATAAGCTAAACAGGTCTTACAGTTTGAGAACGATGAACTGGGCATAGACTAAATAAATAAGTACTAGACCTGATGAGCACGGAGTTATCAACGCATTTGCATTACCACCTGCACGACTATCGCTGATGCAACAACAATATCGTCTAAATACGATATAACAATAATTAAAAATTCTATTTTAAAACGTCAATATTTTTAAGTCTTTACGAAAATAAAGTCCTAAAATACTTATGATATTATTAAAATTTACTCTAAGTAAATTAAAAATCGTTCAAATAGTTTGTGAATGGGTCAGTTGTATTTGTTGGTACTCCATTGGCAAGTTTGTTTGCCACAAAATTGTCTGACACAGTGAGGAAGGCGCTACCTGCGTACCGACAGACGAGTTTGAACCGCCTGTATGGCTTATTGTAAACAACATAGGGTTTAAGAATCGGAGGTCGCGGGTTTGATCCCCAGCGTGGTTCATGGTTAGTCCTCGCTCTGGTTGGTGGTAGGCTATTTTAAATGTTTGTGCTAGTTACCACCATCTTATCTAAGTCTGCCACCAAAATTGTCAAAGATAAGGTAGCCAGTTTCCGTTATATTTATATTTTAATATTTGTGCAGTTTAACGTAGAGATATCTTTACGATAATTATTCATTAATCCTTGAGAAAATTGAAGTTGCTTGTTCCAGACTGCGCCAGTGTCACTAGTGAGCCTAGGTGTCAGATAATATTGTACTATTTTAAGATATTTTATTCAAATCTAGTATTTGGCTTAGAATATAATGCAAACTCTATAGTTACTCTCTAACGTTGGTAGTACTGGGGTGGGTCTCTCTCAAGTTGTGGCTGTCTCTGGGCACAACTGCTAACCACACGCCAGACTTAACTTCTGTGTTAGTCTATTTTCTGATTTTCTATAATAATAATCTCTTATCCTTTCTTTACCGAACTGCTTACCCTGAAATTAGCATTATCTACTCATTTTGCTCAGTGGTTGCCGGAAAGAAATCACTTTCAGTGATACGGCCGTCATCGTACCTACCTTATTTTTAAGTTCCATGTTTATACTGTAACTACTGTTAGTGTACAGTCGGCAACACAATTAAGGTAGCAGGCTTATTCTTTATGATGTTGTTTGGAGGGTTTTGGTTGGATTATGTTATATTTTTGTTTACATCTTGATCGGTGTGTATACCATTTGATAGATAATTTTCAGTTAAACTTAAATAACATATATACATAAGGTCGGTCAGATCAGATTGTTAAATGAAATATATTTAAAAAATTACTAAACACACATACGTACATAACGTCTCGACATCTATCCCAAATGGGGTGGTCACAGATATTCGAAACAATAGTGTTTGTAAAATTTCAATGATTGAAACAACTACCACGATTCACCTTATGAAATATACAGAAATGCACACGTGACAGGGGTTGCAGGGAAACGTGCAAAACTATAGATGTTTTTTGGTGGAAAGTCCCTTAGTCGCCTTTAATGACTCCCATGGCAAGACACGGGTTGGTTCTGTTCTAACTTTACTTCCCTTTAGATTTTCTCCTACATATAATTATAAATAAAGGTCTGATACCTTATCTGTGTTGCCAATTGTGCAATAAAGGATAATTTGTTATTATGTTGTAACAAACTGAATTTTTTTATTGTATATGAGGTTAGAAATCCTCTCGTTGGCCCACCCCTGGAATATACCGGTTATTTCCGGTTTTGCATTGTTCGTTAGCAAGAATCGTAGTTAATAGTTTTACCTACTAACTGTTATGTGTTAAGGACGATGTGACCAATACTTGTCTTAGAGTTAAGCACTTCCAAAAATCCTTCCTCTCTTAGGTGCGCTAGAACCTTGTCACTTCACGATTTCCCTCTAAGCTTTATTAATATTATGAAATCTCTAACATATTTTAGTGTGACACGGTTCTACGTGATAGTAATTATATGTTTTATGACTATTGATATTACTAGAGTATGAATGAGGGAACACTCTAACTAAGAAGACCAATTGTTGGTTTGTGTTATGTTATCTTATCTAAATCTGCCGCCAAGCAGTCATATTGGTAGAAAGAAAAAGAAATAAGGAAAAACATTCAGATTACAATGTCCCTGTACAGTCGCGGATGAAAAGTTTCGTCATTATAAAGTTAACCTTTGCTTGTAGACAAGCTGTTGATTTGACATTTGTTTTTTTTTTTTTCGTTTTATTCCCTCCTTTCGGAGAAGGCAAAAGGATCTAAGCCCATACAGCCATGTCTTATTTCTTCAATTTATTAGTCAGTCCCAGTCAAATTAAGTAATTGGCTTATACAGAGTCCAGTAGTTTGTGCCGCATTATGACATATTTATTTACCGACCTTTTCCGAGTTCATGTCACCATTTGACTTGTTTCATAAATATTGCATGACGTATGATAAAGATAGTAATAGCATTACTTTCTTACCACAAGCGAAGTTCGCCGACTTTGTCCGAATTGCTGTTACTATAGCAACAGATAAACACGTAACCGTGACGAACGGTCACTGGTTGATGATATGGGTGAATTGAAAATATTAATGGCAGGTCAAACTAATAAAAAGGTTTTAGATCAACTAGTCATAGTCAAGGAGCACTAGTTCGGTTAAATATGAACCCTGTCGTCAACGAGTTAAGCATAATTTTTTATGCAACATGGTGTGTTACTTAAAGGGTCTTCAACAAGGATGGGTCGATGTTAAAATTTAATAAAACAAGATGTGTGTGAGATATTAACGAAATATTTTTTTTATTTGAAAGGCCCATTTATGCCATTATGAATGGAATATGACATCGTTCAAATGTCCGCCGCCGCTTCGAATGGTGGTACGAATCCGAGAGGTCCAATTTTCAATGACTACTACATAGATAGGTGATTTGGCATCAGTGACTGAATAAGAAACAACAGATTTGACAGTTGCCGCCAAAACAAAATGGCCGCCACAAATTATTAACATCGGCCCGCTCTATTTGAAAGACCCTTTATTTGAAAACTGACGAACGTTTTCATTCCGCGACTGTACGACAGTTTTAAGCGTTTATTACACTATACAATTTTTAGGAAATCTAATTAGGAAATAGGAAGGTGTATCGAAGTTAGAACTCAGTGGACGGGAAGGTCCCGACCACACTGTGTCCATCATCATCATCAGCCCGTAAACATCTCACTGCATGGATATTAGCCCAGGGAAAATACGGTACAAAATTAGCTTGTCTAGACATAATTCAGAACCGACTTATATAAAGTTGACGGGTTAGACCGTCCACGTTAACAAGTTAACTTATTGATGGATAAAAAACTAAGCATGTTATAGTTGGGCATGCATGTGTTTTAGCTGAAAATGTCGTCGAGCTGCATTGCTTAAGAAATAAAAATGAGAACTAATATTTTGTAACGATAATTTCCCTAAATGTTTTGAATTTAAAGAAATACCCATCAATAAAAATACAAAATAAAAATATTCAGCATTTTTTTTAGAAACACATTTTTCAACTTTAGCTTATTTAGTTACTTACTTTGTACTTGCGTTTCTTACAAATGCTTAATTGTTATCAATTGTCACTACATTTACAACACTTTATTAAATGTTTCAAGAAAATCGCGATTATTCGTTTTTCCGGGGTCGAACCGTATTTTCCCTGGGCTATATAGGCCTTCCCTCGTATAATGAGGGAGTATGGGCCATAGTCCACCACGCTGGCCCAATGTGGGTTGGGGACTTCACATGCCTTTGAATTTTTATTTCTCAGGCATGCAGGAATCGACTCCGGACCGCGATAGAGACAGCTGAGTCACCGACGTGCTCAGAGTAATTCGGCATACATTGCTGGGAGGCTTAGTGCCGTTAATTCAATCCTTACTTCATGTATGCCGAATTAGTGCCTGCATTTAGGATGGTGTAATAAGCGCTTCCTAGCTTCCGATTTCATCATTAGAGTGTCCTATAGTACATACATTATGATATATAAGTACGTTATGGTGTGTTTAACCAATATACGCACGTATATCGTAAGACGTTTTTCAACATACTTGCGAGGAAACAGAATAAAAAATCACGCAGCGCGCTGTCTGCGGGCTGGCGGGGCAGTTACAAATTTGATAAAAAAAAAAACAATGTGAAGAAATTATATTAGTGACCTCCATAACACGTGGAGATCAGCGATATTACCATTGATACCATTGATACCATTTATTTTCCACACACACATAAACATAAATATAATCTGTATTTTAAGACATTCAAGAAGGCTACTAATAAAACTATCCCAAGACTGAGAAAAACTTATAGAATGATACTTGAGATTATTCTATTTGTTCCGTCTAATCTGAATTTGAACAGTGTCAAATATATAATATATTATTGAGAGTGAGACTCGATCTCAATCCTGAGACTGCCCCGCCAATACGGCCCTTAGTTTTCAAAAAAAAAGAAGCTATTTTACAAAAGATAATAATAAATAAAATAAAGAAGATATGCGTGTGTGTGTGGTGGGAACAGACTGAGCGTACGCTGGGCGGCGCAGACACACAGCACTGATTTGCCCACAACCCGCCCCTGACTACAGTAATAATAGTTTTTTATTTTTTTTATTTACGCACACATCACAAACAAACATCTTTCAATAAATATTAAATATTATTTAAAGTAAAGTAAATAAAGTAATATTTTATTCACTGGGCTGATAGTGTTATCACTTGGCTGTATGAGACCTATGTTCTTTGCCATAGCAAATAGTGCGGTTATAGAATATAACTTCACTGTTTGCGTTTATAACACACGCGTGTTTTATGAGCTGCTTGATATATCTAAAACCGGTGAAATTAGATCCACTTTAAGAAGCTTTACAAGGAAGTATGATGAAAATTAGATTTCCTACAATAATAAGCGTTTTAATGAAACTGTAGTGACCTGTCCAGTTCCCTCTCTTCTTCGTTAGCGTATTTAGAGATATATTCAAACTGTCGAGGAACACTTCATGGCAATATTTCGTTTGTAAGATATCCTATATTTAATGTAATAACTATGGCATATTTTCTTGTAAATTAAATTAAAAAAAAAACATGACAAGTTGAATCTACGACTAGGGTTGCCAACTTTCCGAAGAATAAAATACAATAATGTTTTTTTTTTCGAATGTTGTAGAATATTTTTGTTCAATCTTATGGCACTTGTTGTATGAGTGACTGGGGTTACAATTAAACAATATATCTATCTATGTATATCTGATTCAGTGAGGGTACATAAAACGGTGTTATAAAACTGATTATTATTTTATTTCAATTTTTAAACAACATTCCCTTGCAATTGCTGTATATTTTATTACCATGTTATGTAAAATTGTTGTTTTGTTTTGTGACAGACATTACTAGATATTTAAAAACAAGTTCACTCTGAGCACTATACCAAAAGATCGCGGGTTCGAATCCCGCTAAGGGCATATGTTTGTATGATGAATTCAGACATGTATTCCTGAGTCAGGGATGTATTTCATTTATTATAATGTTTGTGTGATTGTTACGAACATTTATTCCAGACTCATTGTTCTTTATATCAATATTTATGCATGTTTATCCGTTATCTAGTATCCATAGTACAAGTTTTACTTAGTTTGGGGGTAGATTTAGATTTTTTTTTCATTTTATTAGGTACACCAACAGTATAACATATCACACTCTTATGATAGCTTACCCAGTAGTTTTGTTCTGATAAGAATATATGAAATAGATTGGTGTAAGTGTCCCAAATATTTATTAATTAACAGAAAATCGAATGATCTATCTATCTATGTATGTAGTATGTTGTGTTATGATATTCACATACATCGTACACTCACACATACATGCACAACTCACACCACTAAGCACACACACACACACACACCTACACGTCCCTAAATACCTTCACACACACAATTCTGAACATCTCTCTCCATACTTTTGTATTTTTGTAAATTTTATCCTTTACCTGGTGATAATATCAGTAATGCCTGAGGAATCACTGAATCTGATAATACAGTTTTATTAATTTCGGAGTCAGAGGTATATTATAATAAATGACTTCAAAATTAAAAAAATATATATATATTATTATTTATGTTTGTCGAAAGTAATTACACCCGTGCGAAGTACACCAACATTAAATAGAGCACAATACTCTAATCAATATGGGTGGCAACCCTAGCTGCAAGCGCTCGCTCCAATACGAGGGTGTATTGGTGTGACTATGGGTCGGGTAAAATGAACGGTAGTCACACCAGTGTGACAAATTGGTGTGACTACGGATCGGTTGGGGCCTCGAGGCGCCAGGAACAGCCGCGACACAGACTCATGTAATGTCTAATGTATTTAAAAGAAACAATCTATTTACTATATTTCTTCCATTGTTGATTATATCATAAAAATATTTCTTCTAATACTGTTTGTTTTCATTTCGCGAACTACATTTTCCCACGTGCTATATCACAGACGCATTATCTTGTCTGTATGTCACAGCATTTGTGTATTGAATGCACAGGCACAAGTACGAACCAGTCGTGCATAAAAAAAAAACCGCCTCCTAACATAGGGTTTACGGTTCGACCCCCAGCGGGGTATATGTGTAGTACTCTCTTTGGTTGGTGGTAGGGCATTTTAAATGTCCGCCTGCGGCTAGCTACCACCATCTTATCTAAGTCTGTCGCCAAACAGCAATATTCTTAAAATTGATAGTCAGTCCCCCAAATAAGAATGTACGGGTCAGTACGCTTCCACCTTCAGCCTCATCTTCACATAACAAGAGTGATTGAATCAACGTTGAGCATAAAAAAACATGTTTAGAAATTTTGGTTTCGGATTTTCATTCCTACTCTACAAAATTAACTTTATCTGCCTGTTACCTTCCACTTGTAGTCTCCCCAGGGGTACTCCATCATCACATCTTGATGACAGTTTAACGGGACCACGTAGAGAGTATCCTCTTTGCAGTGAAATAAAATTCAGTACTATTCCAGTACAGACGCGGATTGAATAGGTTCGACATCTTAAAGTTGACTTTTGCTTGTAGACGAGTTGTTGATTTGATATTCGATTCGCAACGCTAACATTGCACTCGCATTATTAGCTTTGCTCAGTTTGGGACTAGATGATTGGTGTAAGTGTCCCAAATATTTATTATTATGGCATGTTTATTTATTTATTTATTTGTGGGATGCAACTTGTGTTGACACTCTCGCCCCGTCTCACCTCCAAGGAACCTCAAGAGGCCAGGTGCAGCCGCCGAGACGGCGGAAAACATCAAAATGAACAAATATAGAGACATCGGTTCCGAATACATTTTCCTTGCTTTCGGAGTCGAAACTTTAGGTCCTTGGGGGCCGGGCGCTCTTAAAGTTTTCTTTAATATTTCAAAGCGCTTAGTCGATGTCACTGGTGACCCGAGAGCTGGTTGTGTCCTCGCTCAACGCTTAAGTATCTGCATACAACGAGGAAACGCCGCCACCTTTTTGGGTACCTTGCCTCGCGGCCCCCAATTTTTTACATTTGTTCTAGTTTATATTTAAATTCCATCTCTTTATTTGTTACTGTTTTTAAACCTTAAAATGAAATAATATTTACCGACCTTGTATGTCACCATTTAACATGTTCCGTATATATATATACATATATATATATATGTATTGTATGGCATACGACAAAGATAGTAATAGCATTTTTTTCTTACCCATTAAGTTTTTAGATCTATGTATCCTACTTATTATACCTATATAAGAGGAGCGCGGGGCGCGGCGCCGCGATAACACGCCTTTTGTCTATTTTCCATGTTTTAAATTGTTACAAGTGCTATTTATTAATATTAAACTTAAATTTGGATAGTGTCCAAGCATCTCTGGATCTGCATTATATTTATATTCGAAAGGCCCCTCGACACGATGGCTCGCTTGGAATTGCATGTCACTGGCCCAACGCGCTGATTGGTGGAAAACTGCAGATGGCGCTCGAGATGTAATAATTGAACCAAATCCTATCCAATGACATATAAATATACGGTAATAGTGTTGTTTGTGAAGCAGTGTAAGCGATATTAGTAATGGTCGTCCATACAATCTCCAACGTGTCGGATAAACCCTCTTAATACGTCTAAATACTCGGCGTGTACTTTGACGTGGGTCAACCTCACGCACCGATCTTTGTTTATGTGCACTTCATTAACATTATCAGTTTGCACGGGGCAATGCTCGAGGCGATTACAGTGATAGCCGGCGATTGCAGCGATAGCCGGCGATTTAGCCGCTATTATCGGAGCGTTATCTGGAGCCACGGATCAACGAGACGTCGCCTGAGAACCCTTGTTAACCCTCGACGAGAAATGGCGGGTGTTATGTGTGACGTCTTTGGACGTATCTCAGTAGTGCGTAGTTCGATTTGAGTGTGGTTTTTTTTTATAATAAAGACTAATAGTAATACCCCTCCGTGGTTCAACGTAAACAACATTGGGTTTACGAATCGGAGGTCACGGGTTCGATCCCCAGCTGGGTTCATGTTTAGTACGAAAAGTCTCAGTTCTGCAGTGTTCGCTATTAAAAAAATCCGCTATTTAACCGACGTGGACACCGCGAGGCTGGTATACTTCAGCTATTTCCATAGCATAATGGCTTATGGCATTCTGTTATGGGGAAATGCCGCGGACATAAATTGTATTTTTGTTCTGCAGAAGCGAGCGGTTCGTGCGATCTACAAGTTAGGCTCCCGAGTATCTCTGAGGAATAAATTTCAGGAAATCAATATATTAACTTTGGCATCGTAATATATTTACGAAAACTTAATGTACGTAAGAAAGAATCTGTATTTGTTTAAGAAAAATTGTGAAATACACAATGTTAATACAAGATATAAAAATAAACTTGCTGTCAAGTCATTCAAGGGACAATATACGTTTTTATATTAATGTTCCAGTGGATATTCAAAATTTGCCTTTAAATAAATTTAAAACAACCATTACTTTCACGCTACTATGCGTATTAAGAGAGCGACGTCCATGGTGCGGCGGACACGGCCAGCGGCAGCAGCCTCCAGCCTGTAGCGGCAGGTCGCACGGATGGGCCACTCACGAAGTGCCCCAGATCACACGCAATACTTGAATTTTACTTTCATAATAATTTTGACATACACATTCTACAATTTCTATAATAATAATTCAATTTTCAAAATAATTTCAAATTAATATAATTTAATTTCCATGTTTCAATTTTGATTTTTCTTTATGTTTTAATTTTTCATTTGACATTTGAATTCACAATTGTCATTTTAAATTTTCAATGTCTACCACTGTTTGTTAACGTAGTTATAGGTGACCGTACTAACAAAGATGGACCTTATTGTCTGGAAAAATAAATGATTTATTATTATTATTATTATTATTATTAAACGGAAACTATGTGCCAAAGGGTATTATAACATTTCTGACTATCTGATGATAAGAAAACATGAACCGCTCGGCAATATCCAGTATATTTCATTCTTATTTTTCTTTGTCGAATCATAAATTTTACAATTATTTCAAATTGTATTTGTATTGACTTATTTAAAAAGAGCAACCCTCGAGTTTCTTGCTCGTTCTTCTCTGTGGAGACTGCCTAGTGAATGAGCGGTAACTGTATGTCATGACGATTTCAAATGTTATTCTTATAACTTACGAAATAAAACATTATTGATTTGATTTGATTTAGTGCTCAGTTTGGTTGGTGGTAGGGCTTTTTAAATGTGCGCCTGGCTAGGCTACCACCATGAATGCACATCAATCACTTGATTGACGCTTTCGTTATACCGGGTGAAGTTTTTTTACCGTAAGGTAATAGGGCATGTTAGGTAAGTGAAGTTATTGGCATAGGTTTTTAAAACCATCATCGACACACGCGCTGGCCCGAGATTGATTGATTGATTGATTGATTGATTGATAAGCGACTGGCGGGACTCGTATGGTTCCTGTCTTACGAAATTTATTTGGAAATCATAATTTCTCCTATTTTTTTTAATTTAATTTAACCTTCATTTTTAATTTAATTTTAAAGAGAGACAGATGACAACCGTTCCTTAGACGAATCACCCACCAGTCTGCTCTGTGGGAGCCACGAACTTCAATAAGCTGTGTTGGCTTATCAGTCTTTGGGCAATTAGGGCATGTTGGTACACGGGGTGTCGGTTGTCACTAACTAAGGGAACTTGCCACTCTACTATTTCAGACTACATTAATGATAGTAATCCATGGGATTAAACGGCTCCTCTACACGACATATAAAAATTGTTGTAACCTTTCTTGATTGTAAACGATTGATTGAAACGAGACAAACCCTCCGAGTTTCTCGCTAGCTCTTCTCAGTAGTGGTCGCGTTCCGAGCTAGTGGTAGTTTAAAAATCAAGTGACGTTCATAAGTGCATATTGTATTGCCTATATGAATAAACGATTTTCATTTCATTTCATTTCTACACCTGTTACAATATTACCTGTTAGTGACAACATTACCTGTTAGTGACAGCATTACCTGTTAGTGACAGCATTACCTGTTAGTGACAGCATTACCTGTTAGTGACAGCATTACCTGTTAGTGACAGCATTACCTGTTAGTGACAACATTACCTGTTAGTGACAACATTACCTGTTAGTGACAGCATTACCTGTTAGTGACAGCATTACCTGTTAGTGACAACATTACCTGTTAGTGACAACATTACCTGTTAGTGACAGCATTACCTGTTAGTGACAGCATTACCTGTTAGTGACAACATTACCTGTTAGTGACAACATTACCTGTTAGTGACAGCATTACCTGTTAGTGACAGCATTACCTGTTAGTGACAGCATTACCTGTTAGTGACAACATTACCTGTTAGTGACAACATTACCTGTTAGTGACAGCATTACCTGTTAGTGACAGCATTACCTGTTAGTGACAACATTACCTGTTAGTGACAACATTACCTGTTAGTGACAACATTACCTGTTAGTGACAACATTACCTGTTAGTGACAGCATTACCTGTTAGTGACAGCATTACCTGTTAGTGACAACATTACCTGTTAGTGACAACATTTTACAATATTAAGAGGAAATAAAAAGAAATAAATTAATAGATTCCGACTGGCGGGGGCCGTAATCCCGTCGTCCGGTGCCGGGTGCACTGATATCGCTAATACCTTCATATCTTGGAATTTAAATCCATCCAACAGTACAGATAATATAATATAACTACGTTCGATAAAAATCTGTGTGTTTGTTTATTTGTTTGTTTCACAATCAGGTCCGGACGGATTTATAAACAACCTTCAACTGCATTGAATAACTTTATCACTGAGAACTGTCAGTAGTTTCCGGGATAAAAAATATCCTATGTTTTAATCCAGGGTATATTCTACCTGTGCACCAAACTTCATCCAAATCCGTTTATCCGTTTCGCCGTGATTGAGCAACAAAGGAATAAACAAACAAAATATTCAAACTGTCGCATTTACAATATTAGTTAAATCACACACGCACGCACGCACGCACGCACGCACGCACGCACGCACGCACGTATCAGCTCCAAGATACCAAATGATAGATACATATATACAAAGTTTCATTTCGATACGACAAAGAAGTAAGTTTAAATTAAGTGAAGCTAATAAAAGCGTGTAGTTCTCGAGGATCCTAAGAGATGGCGCTGTTTGTTCGCGCGACAGAGAGCAAGTTTTCCGGGTCAGTACGCGGAAGCCGATACCGAAGGTGGAAACCTTCGGCCTCATCTTCACTTAACATCAGGTGTGATTGAGGTCAAGTCCAAGGCCCGAGCTTCACACCGATATCAGTACTAAGTACACGTTCCAGAGTGTTACTACTACCGGTACCAGAGTGGTTGGTTGGTCCTGCACCAAACGCTAAGCCAATAATCCTGGCCTCAACGACCGGATAACGATCACTCGTTATAGTAATTAGTTGCAGATTATCGGATTAATTGTAATATTTGTTATCCGAGACGGTCCGCCATTACAGTCATTAGCAGCTCGACCATGGCGACGACAGCGACGGTCGTGCTCCTCGTGTTGGCCGGAGCCGCAGGTACGTACACACTATATTATACTACTAGCTTTACGCCCGCGACTTCGTCCGCGTGGAAGATTTCGTCAAATTCGGTTCACCAAAAAATTTGCCTATATATTAATGCAGATCCTAGTCTGTTTATTAACCAAATTTCATCCAAATCCGTCCAGCGGTAGAGGCGTGAAGAGGTAACAAACATATATACACCCAGACAAACATATATACACCCAGACAAACATATATACACCCAGACAAACATATATACACCCAGACAAACTTTGCATTTATAATATTAATTGGGATTAATTTAATTACAATGACATGGCGCCCAAACGTTATACACCGTGTAACGGTTAAGTGTAGTCATATTTTAAGGGCTTGTTCTACCCATCAATACGAACAACTTTTACTATGGGGGCAACTTCGAAATCGCGAAAAAAAAATCAGCTGTTCCATAGAAAATTTCAATAACCTCCCGATGCAATGTATGAAACAGCTGATTTTTTTTTCGCGATTTCGAAGTTGCCCCCATAGTAAAAGTTGTTCGTATTGATGGGTAGAACAAGCCCTTAAAATATGACTACACTTAACCGTTACACCCTGTATAAAATATAATGTTATATATACAATCACAACTCATGATGAGTGGAGACCTTTTGACTTCACTTCACGACACCGATTCGTCTTAGGATTGAGATTGAGTCTCACTCATAATATTAATAATAATAATAATAAATAAATAAATATTTCGGACACTTACACCACTTATCTCGTCCCAAACTAAGCAAACCTTGTACTATGGATACCAAATAACGGATAAACATACATAAATATTTTTATAAACATCCATGACTCGGGAATAAATGTTCGTATTCATCATACAAACATTTACACCTCGCGGGATTCGAACCCGCAACCATTGGTTTCGATGATAGGGTCACTATCCACTACACCAATCGGTCGTCAATTATATTAATGTTTACTTTGTACTATGTTATTGTTTTGTCCCGTTGTTGTAGACCTGATGTCGCTCAGTGTGTCAAATAAAGGAAGGATTTGGTTGGTGGTGAATGTCCCGGCTACCACCACCGCCTCCGTGGCTCAATGTAAACAACACTGAGTTTACGATTCGGAGGTCGCGGGTTCGATCCCCAGCGGGGTACATGTTTAAGTACTCGGTTTGGTTGGTGGTAGGGCATATTAAAATGTCCGCCTGGCTAGCTACCACCATCTTATCTAAATCTGCCGCCAAGCAGCAATGTTAATAGCATTGTTGTGTTCCGGTTGTCAGAGATAAGATAGCCAGTCCCCCAAATGTGTTGGGGTTTCCGGGTTGGTACGCTTCCACCTTCGACCTCATCTTCACTTAACATCAGGTGTGATTGAGGTCAAGTACGAACCCGTCGTGCATAAAAAAAAAAAAAAAAAAAAACCATCTTATCTAAGTCTGCCGCCAAATATATCTAGGTTATGAATATAACTCAAATATACTAATCTAGCTATTTACGTCCGATATTTGTCTGATTTTTATCTGCATACGCCTCGGTCTGTTAATCAGCTCAACAAGCTGAATTAAAGAGGACCCCACTGTAGTTTGGCGTCCAAAGTGATGCCCAAAAATATAATAGAATCAACAAGGTCTAGAGTGATATATTTCATCATTATATTTGTGGCATCTCCCTGACATTAGGCAGCACAAATTTCAATAATGTATACAGTCCGTTTCCGTTTGTCACGGAACGTGATATTTTCATTATGATCCGTCAGCGCTGCCGCAGGAGCCCGTGCTGCACAAGCTGGACCCGGTCCGCCACCAGCTCGCGGCCGGCGCGGACGGCGTGCTGCGGCTCGTGGACCTGTGGGGCTCGGCCGCCGACCTGGCCGAGGCCGCGCGCTTCAACCCTGACCAGCAGAACATCTACCATCTCTTCACCAGGTCAGCTCGGACCACCGCGTCTCACACTAAACAAACATCTGTATCTGTATGCTAAGTCAAAACTACAAGTTACTCACTTACTTCGTATGTATGTATGTCCGTTCATTTGCGAGTCAAATTAGAACCATTTCCTGTTACTTAAGAAGCTGAAATGCATACTCGTTCAGTTCTGGTGTGCACATGTTTATATGATAGACATGATGTGAGACAATATCGCTTTTCTGACATCAACACAGCATTGACAATTAATTAGTTTTATATTGTGACAACATACATTATTATATTATATTTAAGTAATAACCTAACTAATGCTATCCTAGTTTATTAAATATTTGAACGCTAGATTTCAAGTAGATTTTGAATGGGACTTCTGTTATGTGTCATCCTATCTTGTACCCAAAATCAAGCAAATAAATTATTACATTAATTTCATTCACTCATTCATGAACTGATGCTGCGGCCAGGAACGTCTCCTCAAGAGGGGAAATTATACATACACGGTTAGTCTCGATAATTAATCATAATTTCAGACCCGAGGTAGTCCTCACCGTCATAATATGGTAGTAAGAGCTTGTTTTATTTAACTTTAAATTTATTTACTTTGTAGTGAAACAGCTAGTGTTGCCAGACACGTTTTTCTAGATGCTAGACCAATTATAATCAACATGGCGCCGAAGCATCCGTGCCCGGTGAGTATCTGAATCAACCTGTAGGTGACGCAGCCTTTCCTCCCCATCCATGCTTCGAAGTTCGGCAGAACGGCTCCGACGGCGCGTTGGGGGGGACGGGGGGGGGGGGACAGCCTTGTAGCACAAGGCGCTCCCGCCAGAGCGTCAGCGCCCGTCGGTGTGCGTTCTGCCGTAGCATTTCGAGCGCTCGGTCCGGCGCGACCCCCTCGGCATCCCGTTCGACGGACGGTCCATGTCGGCCAGGATGTCGAAGGGTGGAGTCGCGCCAGGACCGTCGCCGCCTCGAACGAAACATACATTGCAAGCTAAATAAAAGCTTCTAAAACAGCGGGACCAGAACGAAATAATTGTGACATAGAAGAATGCATAATTTCAAGGTTGCTGATTGTCGTTTCTTGCACTTGATCATTCACTCACTGAATCTTTTTAACGCAGTAGGGCTGACTAAAGCCGACACAGTAAAGTGTAGTGTGGTGTTTGCAGACTAAACCCGACGGTGAGCCAGCCGATGCTGATGGGGAACGACGGTCTGCTCGGGATGACCAACTACAATCCGCAGCGTCGCACCGTCATCCTCATACACGGCTGGCTCGGCTCCGCCACCGCCGACGTCAACAGTGTGCTGGTGCCAGGTCAGTCACCCGCTCTCCCCACCTACTGCATGGCTGGTGCCAAATGAGTTACCCGTTGTAACCACTTACTGCCAGGCAGGTGCGCTGGTGCGGTGATACGCTCACAATCAACAGTAAGTACTCTAGTCCCAGGTGATAGAGGCCGACCACCTGGAGAGTGCTGCCCAAACGCAGATATACCACGTCCACTGTTGGGGCACGGTTGAATTGTTCTCGATGTGGGTATATGTTTCCTGCATGCACAAGTCGTCTTAGGAGGTGACCCTATTATAAAGTATTTGCTACTATCCATTGCCCCACAACACGTGCATCAGCTGCATCTGCAGCCCCCTGATAGTCATCTGAGCTCGCCCTTTGCCCGCAGCGTTCCTGTCGGCGGAGGACGTCAACGTGGTGGTGGTGGACTGGAACGCGGGCGCCGGGACCATTAATTACTTCGCAGCCGTCACCAACACCGTCACTTCAGGTCAGCTACCCATCACCACTTTCATCAGCACCACTCGCCTCACCATCTTTCTTTTCACCACCAGTACCACCGTTCTTATCAAATATCACCCCTATTACCCTTACTTCCATCACCACTAACATCGCTTTCATCATGATCCT
This sequence comes from Oegoconia quadripuncta, assembly GCA_949316235.1. Lineage (NCBI taxonomy): Eukaryota > Metazoa > Arthropoda > Insecta > Lepidoptera > Autostichidae > Oegoconia > Oegoconia quadripuncta. Next base: position 36,182,281 of record OX438747.1, read on the forward strand.
CCAGTAAAGTACTCCAGTAAAATAAATCTGTGATGGAGTTGTGTTAGCGTGTGTCAGGTAATGACCATGACCATGAGTGTTGCAGGCGAGGGCGTGGCGCGCTTCATCAACTGGCTGAACGCGGCCACGGGCGCGCAGGCCGGCGCCTACCACATCCTGGGCCACAGCCTGGGCGGCCACCAGGCCGGCATCGTGGGCCGGCACGTGCACGGGACCGTCGCCTACATCACCGGTGAGTGCGCCCTCTCACAGCTCCACGGTGGGTCGCTCTACCCCGCTCACATTGGGTCAGAGCGAGTTGTGGAGAGAGGAGGGAGCCCAAACCCAGCAGTCGGACAGTATGGACTCTTGATTTTATTTTATTCAGGACAACTAACAGATACACAATACAATTATGTTTTATAATCTTATATGTAGACAATGGAGGTCATTGTGTAACCAACTCCGTTATCCACCACAATTTTATATGTAACTGCAGAGGCAGAAAAGTAATCCGAACCAGTTAATTTAAAACTTAAGTATCATTAATGTCCGACAGGACTTGCAAACACTGTTTCTTATATTGGTTTCTAGACCTAAAGAATATATCCACATCCGTTAGATATTTACTACAGATGTTAGTCAGTGGACACAGGGGGGCACGCTCCCCTGCATCCGTTCCGCTTGTGTTAAACGCAAACAAGCGATGTGGGTATAATTTCCTTATTATTAGAGGTAAAATGTAATTAATTTCATTCACCATTTCCATATAATCAATATTGTTATGCAGCAAACTATAAAAAACCTTATCTAAATCTGCCGCCAAGCAGCAATGTTAATAGCATTGTTGTGTTTCGGTTGTCAGAGCTAAGAGGGGGTGTCCGGGTCAGTACGCTTCCACCTTCGACCTCATCTTCACTTAACATCAGGTGTTTTTGCGGTCAAGTACAAAAACCCGCTGTGCATAAAAAAAAACATGCAATCCAAGAGTAATCGTCTAGTTTTTAATTCCTGATAATAACATTAAATAACAACCAAAAAACTCGACACATATTTGGTGTTTCGCGGACGCCATGTTGGATGTTTCACCATAAAATGTATCCTGTAACACTCCAGGAATCAAGACGAATCTAACGACACCAAGCACTTCGAAATCGGTCCACCCGTTAAGGCTACAGGATGTAACATATAAATCTACACACCTACACTCGAAAACGGGTAATGTTTTCCCTGAACAGTCGGGTAAAACGGGTAATGTTTTCCCTGAACAGTCGGGTAAAAACCCGATCGCACATAGAAACTGAAGAGAAAAACAAGCTCTAGAATCCCTTTGAGCAATATTCAACGATACGTCATAAATACTAGCTGTTGCCCGCAACTTCGTTCGTAATAAATACTAGCTGTTGCCCGCAACTTCGTTCGTAATAAATACTAGCTGTTGCCCGCAACTTCGTTCGTAATAAATACTAGCTGTTGCCCGCAACTTCGTTCGTAATAAATACTAGCTGTTGCCCGCAACTTCGTTCGCATGGAACATTTTATCAAAATGGGTTCGGCAAAAAAGTAGCCTATATGTAGGCCCTATTTGTGAACCAAATTTCATCCAAATCCGTCCAGCTGTTTAGGCGTGAAGAGGTAACAAACATACATACACACACACGTACTTTCGCATTTACAATATTAGTTGAGATTAGATTCACTTGTAACTAATAAATATCGAAAATCAATATTAACCTACTTCCAATTGTCGTATCGAAATGTTTGATATCTGATGATGGAGCCAGGAGGTGGAGCCAGGAGGTGGATGGTGAAACTCTTCAGTGGCTACTAGTAAACCCCTCGAGTTCGGGCTCATATGACTCGTTTTGACGAGTCAAATATTATATTGCACCTGGTATCCAGGGTCTGATGGTGGAGCCAGGAGGTGGAGCCAGGAGGTGGAGGTGGATGGTGAAATTCTATCGTGTTTTTATACTACATTTAATACTAAAATTGTTATTACATTTTTATTCTCCTCAGTGTTGGTTCATGTATAAAAATCACAAGGGAAATCTATAATTCGCTGATGTATATGAAAAAGCTGTTGGTTTTATATAAAGTAAGAAATTAAATAAAACACATAACCCTCCGTCCTGCCCATGGGTCAGTGAGGTATGTATCCCCAGTGACTGACCCAAGTGTCCCCCCCCCCCCCCAGCGCTGGACCCGGCCGGCCCCGGGTGGCTGACCCACGACCACAAGTTCCGCGCGGACGACGGCGGCTACACTGAGGTGATCCACACCAACGCGGGCCTGCTGGGCTACCTGCCCACGCTGGGCCACGCCGACTTCTACCCCAACGGTGGGGTCAACATGCCCGGCTGCAGCTCGCAGCAGTGCGACCACGACAGGTTTGTTGACCACAGAATACATAAAAAGACCAAACATCTCCCACGAAATTAACTGACCTCCGACTTTGGGCTCGGCCCCGGGTCGTATTCGGCCGGCGACATTATTTTATTTTAGAAAAACTATTTATAAAGACAAAGCAAGCATGTATGAACAACTCTATGAGAGTGAATGAAGCACAAGAGGTGTGTCAGGATCGTAGCAAGTGGAAGTCTGTGGTCTCTGCCTACCCCTACGGGAAACAGGCGTGACATTATGGATGTATGAAATATAAAGATGAAACTTTTACAAATTTTCTAAAATTGCTTTAGGCTATCTAGTTGTAATGTAAAAGTACACGTAATGTTTTTATAAATTCACTAAGACTGCGACCGGTGAGGTTACTGTAACACGACCGTAAAAACAACGTTAGTGCTTGAATTTACATCTTTAATATTCAACCTTGATTGAACCTCGGGATCTTCAAGAGCAGGGTGAATAAGCATCTACTGAGATCGCATGGTTCATTTTCGGCCACATCGTCACTTCCCATCAGGTGAGATTGTGGTCAAATGCGAATCCAGTTAACAATTAAAAAAAAAAATTTGGTGGAAAATAATATAATATAGAAACGTGTTATGTATTGACATGGAAGAATATTACATTCTGCACATACGACTAGTCAATCAGACGGACAGCGCCATTATTTCAATATGTACGAGTAGACATGCTTCAAATTTCATCTTCACTTGCCATTAGGTGTGATTCAAGATAAGTACGAAAACGTCGTGCATAAAAAAAAAATGCAGTTAACCTAACCCAACACACCCCCACACACCCACCCCCCAACACACACAGACATGCTCACACACATGCAGGCAGACACACACCACACGGCACGTATTCGACATAGTTAAAAAAAAGATGCCAAAGGTTGCCGCTTGTTGTCATTTCTCAAACAAAACAGATATGGTCCATGATCTATGATCATAAATAGTGTTCGTTTCGTTATTGTGTGTTGGTGGTGGTTGTGCAGATGCTTCCACTACATCGCGGAGTCGCTGTACAGCGGCGGGTTCACTGGGCGGCGCTGCGCCACCTACGTGGGCGCCATGGCCGGCACCTGCCTGCTGCCCGGCACCCTCGCCATGGGCGGGCTCGTGCCCAAGACCGGGTCAGTTCACACCACTTCATACTCTTCACTGTTACAACAACTATGCAATTCTTCTTCCATCTATGAGTACTCCATTTGACGCATACATAGACCCAGTAATGCCGGATTTAGAATACTCGATACCCTCGGCTTCCATCGCTGGCTAGCTGGTTGGCTAGCAGTAGCTAGCTTGTAAAGATGGTAGTAACCATCTTTTCTAAATCTGCCGCCAAGCAGCAGTGTTAATAGCATTGTTGTGTTCCGGTTGTCAAAGATAAGATGGCCAGTCCCCCAAATGTGTTCGCTTCCACCTTCAAACTCATCTTCACTTAACATCAGGTATGATTGAAGTAAAGTACTAACCCGTTGTGAATAAAAAAAAGAAAGAAAGATCTGTATATGTAGATAATAATATGTAAGTAAGTATACATATCTATTGTACAAACAAACAGATCTCTTGCAACCAACCTGAGTATTGAAATAGGGAAACCAAACTCTGTCCAAACGTTGGTCACACGCGGAGTCATAAGACGTGGGAACGGTGTAGCGTATATTGCGCTCTCCTTAAGGCGACGCTTTTTAAAGCATATTGTCAGTCATTTTACACGAGCAATCTGTGGGTTAATTATACGCAGAGGACGTATAGTGCGCTGCGCGTTCAGTTTAATAACGGGTTCAGAATGCTGATGGGGCTGCCGCGTTTCTGTAGCGCATCAGGAATGTTTGCCGATGCGCATATAGACGGTTTTCACGCCATCATCAGGAAACGTAGCGCGTCGATTTTGAAGCGCGTGCGCGGCAGTTCCAACACCATCCTGAGCACACTGGCGGACAGGTGGGATTCCGTGATGCTGCGGCACTGGATACGCTTGCACACATCCAAATAGTGCTGATTGTGCCGCAGCAGTCGTATGGTCCCTTCTGTTCACAGTTATTATAGATTTAAGATACTAACTTACTCCTATTTTTTTATTTTTAAGTTACTAACCAAAATATGGGTCTAATCCTGAAATAAACTATTTTTATTTTTTTATTTATTTTTTTATTTGCACGCACGGGCCTTGTGGCGCGCGTAGTGATGTTACCATTGTACATATCGATATCTTTATGTGTGAAATGAAATAATGCCTATAATGTTTGAAAAAATGTAATTTGTGAAATATACGTTTAACATAATGATCATTAAATACTAATGATGACGTAATTAAACATAGTTTTTTTTTTTTTTTTTACATATATATAGTAAAGGTGTTTGTAGTAAATTATGATATTGGAGCCCTCAATGCCGTGGTTACCTGAACAGTTGTGTACTTAGCTGATGACCTCGGAAATTTACGTTCGGCTTTGTCGTGGATTTGGCGCCTTACCTAATATCTATCCCTGTCTAACAGTAGACAGAAACAGAAACAGACTGCAAACTCCCCTTTTTGTTCCCTTTAAAAAATATTTCCCTAACTAAACTAAACTAAACTAATCATCATTTCCCGTTCCTCTTCCAGGTCGTCCGGCATCTTCCACCTGATCACAAACGCTGCTCCGCCGTTCTCACAGGGATAAATGTTATGCTGTATTATACTTTTATACTTTTGTACATTAAACTGATACGTTAATGAGATGCTTTTTATTCTATTATTAAATTACCTAATTGGAGTAATTTAAAGAGAAAGAAAGAAAGAAATTGAATATGCAATATTTTATATTACGATTAATAGTCAGTTTGTAAATTTGTACATGCTTCACAGTGCTGCCAAGTGAACCCTGTCGATTGGCCTTAAAAATAAAATTCCTCTGCAAAATTTTTTTCTTAATATAAATGCTGAATGTTTACCTACCCAAGCTAATATGGGTGGGCGGGAGGGCGATTTTTTGCCTTTTTTAGCATCGGAGCGTTTCGTGCGAGGTGTCGTTAGATTGTGTGCAGCGAGATCTACAAGCCTACGCTCCGAAGCTTCGCACGGCGGTTTTAAAAATTAGAGAAACATTTTATTTAATTTTTTCAACGATCGTAGCAAGATTGGGGGCAAGGTGGGGCCACTCTATCCATATGGCTAATCCGAATCTAACCTAACCAATAATCAAACCTAACCCGAATCTAACCTAACGTAAAGCGAATCTAACATAATTCGAATTTAACCTATGCCGAATCTGATCTAACCTAACTTAAACTAACCTAATCCGAATCTAACCTAACCTGAATCTAACCTAACGTAAAGCGAATCTAACATAATTCGAATTTAACCTATGCCGAATCTGATCTAACCTAACATAAACTAACCTAATCCGAATCTAACCTAACCCGAATCTAACCTAACCCGATTCTAACCTAATCCGAATCTCTGGTAGAGGACGATCTCTCCTTGCCCGCCCGCCATATGATGGGCGAAACGCTAATCACTATGTGGTTTGTGTGGGGGTTTCTGGCTCTTCTCTTATATTTTATTTCCACCCTGTCATCCTCTTTGTCGAGGTCGTGAAAAATGCCCCGGTTCTGGTTTCTCAAGGCCTTTTGGACGTCATCGTCTGTATTTAGTAATAACACGTCTTTGATAATCAAAAGCGGGTCTCTATTTTTCACTTCCTCGACGGTTAGGTCTGCTCCTTCTTTTTCTAGTTTTTCTCTAATTTTTTGTTTCTCTCTTCTTTTGTGCTGAAGCCCATTATTATTTTTCTATCCTTTGCCTTTCTCACTCTTTCTACTTTAACCCAGCCTTCCTTTGCATCAACTACTTTTCTAACTTTATCTAATACTTCTTCTCCACTTTCTGTTTCGTCTTTCGACGTCACTATAACAGAGTGTAGTGTAGGTCGCTTTGGTGTCCTTTGTTTCCCACCTTCAGTGACACTTGCGTAAGTTCTGGTTTGTTTCTCCATCGTCTCTTTCAATTCTTCAAGCTTCTTAGTGCTCTCAATCAGGAGTTTTTTTTTTGAATGTTCCTCAATGCGTGTCATAAAGTCTGGGTTAACCATTGTCAAAGAGGTAGAGTTGGTGGCTAGGGTGTCTGGCTCTGTCTGTTTAGTCATTTCTTTTCCGTCTCTTGTCCTCTTTTCTTTCGTGTCTTTTCTTTTTCTGCTTCTTTTACCAGTTGAAATAACCGGTCGAGAGACTCCAGGATAGCGTTCTTTATTTCAGTCCGTCAGGATATAGTTCAGGCCTCCCTCTCTCTCTCCGCCGCCTCCTTCTGCGAGATCTCGCTCTCACAGAAGGAGTGGACCGCTTTCCACTACCTTTCGTCGTCGCCGACCATAGCCTTGACTACGGCGGGCAAGGAGAGATCGTCCTCTACCAGAGATTCGGATTAGGTTAGAATCGGGTTAGGTTAGATCCGGGTTAGGTTAGATTCGGGTTAGGTTAGATTCGGGTTAGGTTAGATATGGGTTAGGTTAGATTCGGATTAGGTTAGTTTAAGTTAGGTTAGATCAGATTCGGCATAGGTTGGGTTAGATTCGGGTTTGGTTAGATTTGGATTAGGTTAGTTTAAGTTAGGTTTGATCAAATTCGGCTTAGGTTAGATTCGAGTTTATGTTGGATTCACTTTACGTTAGGTTAGATTTGGGTTAGGTTAGGTTAGGTTAGGTTAGGTTAGGTTAGATTCGGATTAGGTTAGTTTAAGTTAGGTTAGATCAGATTCGGCATAGGTTGGGTTAGATTTGGATTAGGTTAGTTTAAGTTAGGTTTGATCAAATTCGGCTTAGGTTAGATTCGAGTTTATGTTGGATTCACTTTACGTTAGGTTAGATTTGGGTTAGGTTAGGTTAGGTTAGGTTAGGTTAGGTTAGGTTAGGTTAGGTTTTTTTTTTTTTTTTTTTTTTTTTTTTTTTTTTTTTTTTTTTTATACTAATTCCTCCAACATGATCGGAGTCTATGCTAATCTTTCTCTTTCATTCCAGTTCTATCTTGTATTCCTCTCGCACTTTCATTCCACATACTGTTTCTTTCTTTTATACATCCCTTTCTTTCTTTACAGGGTGGGATTCCCATCTATTTGCCTTATTCTATACTATTCTACTTTATTCTTATTTCAGTTTTGCTCTTCGGGGTATGGTGGGACAACTTTATTTCAAAAATATAACAATATCTTTCTTTATTATTACATATTACTTATTTTACTTATTGTACTTATATCTATTACATTTTGTTTCTTATAACTTTTTATTTCTATGCTAGTCTTAAATATACAACATTATATTGAGATAGCATATTTTCTTAAGCTGTTTTGTTTCTCTTATTGACTACTTTGACTATATTTATACAATACTCTAAAAATATGTTCCTATATTTACTTTGCATTATTTCTTTTATATTTTCTAAATCTAGTTTAATATTTGTTATGCACTCTATGTTATATCGCTGGAGTGAGAATTGTGGGCACTGAGTCAAGAGATGTGGTATGGTTTCGTTTATTTCAGGGTCACAGATGCATGATGGATTCTCCTTGCACTTGAAGCGATTCAAGTATTCGGAGAATCCACCATGCCCCGTCATCAGTTGTGCTGTGAAATTTTCGAAGCTAATCTTCCGTGTCACGCGATATGCTGTTTGGACGTCAGGGAAGAACAGCTTTGTTATCGACGCGGTTTCGCCTGCTTGGTACCTTTGGTTCCATTCGTCAAGCGTAGCCATGCGTATGCTTCGCCTGACGAACGATACCGGGCACAGGTCATAGTCTGGCTTTCTCTTGGAACGTTCAGCGGCCTCTTTCGCCAGGTGGTCAGCTCTTTCGTTCCCCTCTAGCCCTGCATGGGCTTTTATCCAAAATAGGCTTACATGCTTGTTTTGGTGAGATGCCGATTTTACATTATCTCTACTTTGTACTGCGAGGGGGTGGAAGGAGCTGGGATTCACTACCGTTTGAAGTGCGGCCATGGAGTCGCTGAAGATTCCAAAAGTCCGCGCCTTGCTTTTCAGTGCTTCCTCAGTTGCTCTATTTATAGCCAGGAGTTCCGCTTGATACACCGTACTGTAATTTGGCAGGGCAAGTTTGATCGCTCTGGCTTCGGTGGTGCTGTTCCATATGGATAATGCTGCACCAACCTTACCTCCGATTTTGCTCCCGTCGGTGTATATTTTTACGTCGAAGCTACTGTTTTCATCAAGCTGCTCTTGGTTCTTCAACTCCTTGAACTCTAGGACGGTGCTCTCTGCAGGGTGTGGAGCATCTAAAGCACTTGACATCCGCTCGATCTCTCTCCCCGCTAGCGCTGGCCAAGGTACCCCCTTCTTGGCTTCATATAGTGAAGCCGCCTCTCGAACTCGGAGGTCGAGAGGGAGTATCCCGGCCAGCACCAGCGCCGAACTCAGGGAGACCGTGCGGTATGCCTTGCACATCTTTTGAGCTATCCCGCGTTGCACTACTCCCAGTTGTTTGATAACTCCCAGTTTCCTAGCTGCCGGCGCCCAAGCACTGGCGGCGTATAAAATGAGTGGCTCCATGGCAGCTGTGTATATGGTGCGGATTACGTCTGGGTTTAGACCCCAGCTAACCTTGGCCGCTCTGCACAGTTGCTTGTAGATTCCGATGGCCTTTCTGCAAGCGTAGGAAACATGAGAGTTAAACGTGAGCTTGTGATCGATTATGACGCCCAACAGTTTAATTTCGTTGGACAGGCCTATGCTGACCCCGCCCATGCTGAGGCGTGGTGTGTCATATTTTAGTTTTCTTGTCAAAACCATTACACTGGTTTTGTGTGGAGCAAATTTCAATTTGTTCTTGACACCCCACTCCAAAGCATGAGCGAGCTCAGCATTGGCGTGTCTTTCTATTTCACCCGCTGTTTCACCGTCAAACACGAAGACCACATCATCTGCGAACGCTTGGGCATATGTTCCTCTGTTTTTCACAGATTTTAGAAGGGGGTCCAGCAGGAGGTTCCAGAGTATTGGCCCCCCAATGGAACCTTGGACACACCCTTTGCTCGTCTCCTTATCGAACTGCTCTCCGGCGTATCTGACTGAGACCTTTCGTTCTTGGAGATAGCTATCCAGGACCCGCCTCAAGTTGACTGGGCATTTCTCGTCCGCCAGTCGGACTCTTATGGCTGGCCACCAAGCGCTATCGAAGGCTCCCTCTATATCCAACGAGACAAGTGCTACAATTCTCTTTTTGTCCAGCTTGTGATTGATGTGCTTCATGAGATTATAGAGGGAGTCTTCGGTGCTTCGCTGTGGCATGAATCCGTACTGGCTCGTGCTCATCTTTGGCAACAGATGGTGTTTGAGGCGGGCCACTAGCATCTTTTCATAAATTTTTCCGAGTATCGGCAGCAGTCCAATTGGTCTAAAAGATTTCGGGTTTGCATAACTATCTTTTCCCGGTTTTCTCAATATAATGACTGCTGCCTGCTTCCATGGTCTAGGGAAGTGGTGGTACTCCAGGCACTTGTTCAGCAAGGCGAGGAACAGTTCGGGGTTATTGTTCACGACATGGCTACAAATGTCGGCTGTGAAGCCGTCTATTCCCGGAGCTTTCTTCGGATTGAAGGACTGGGATGCGCGCATGAGTTCTGCCATTGTGAACGGCGGGTCACATTGCTCAGCATGTTCCTTGTCATTCACGACTTCGGCTTTGGCTCTGATGGATCGGTGGTAGGTGTTGTCGCTATCTTTGAGGTCTTCAGGGTAAAAAGTCTGTGCCAATAGTTTTACTGAACCTTTTGCATCCAACACTTTCCCATCCTTCTCCAGTGGTACATCCTCTTCCCTTCGTTTCGTCCTTCCGATCACTCTATAAATCCCTTCCCAAACCCCCTCCCTGTCCTGTTTCCCACAGAACTCTTTCCAGCTCTCCGTTTGAGCTCTGACTGCCTCCGTTTCATATTTCTCTTTTTGTTTCAGGTACTCTTCGACTACCCCGGGTCTGCGGATTGGTGCGGCGCATCGGATTCTACGCTTCTTAGTGGCGACTTCCTTCTTCAGCTCGGCGAGTTTCTCGGACCACCACGGCAAGGTAAGTTGATCTTTACATTTTTTAGTTGGTAGAGTTTGCATGCAGGTTTCTTCGATTGCTTTTGTATAATTTTTTATAGCTATTTCAATTTTTTCTACATTGGTAATTTCTTCAATTTTTGTTTTTGTAATTTTAGATTCTGTTGTTAGCTGGCCTAGCTTCTCATGAAATCTAGGCCAGTTAGCTTTTTTAGTATTATATTTCCTAGTGGTTCGTTCTACTTGGAAACCTTTAGATTTTTGCAGGAGAATTTTGAAGACAATGCCGTTGTGGTCCGAGCCCGTGAGACCCTCATCAACTCTCCAGTCATCCACCAAGTTCAGCAAGTCCGTGGAGCAGGCTGTTATGTCCACATAACTGCTGTATCGCACTCCGCCCCGAATGGTGTCGAAGGTAGGGATTTTGCCATTGTTGAGTATGTCCAGTCCCAGCTCTCCAAGGGTCCCCATCAACTCCTCACCTCTGTGATCCACTATCGGGCTGCCCCACCAAGTGCTTTTTGCGTTGGCGTCCCCTCCAATTATTAGCGCTTTCGGACGTAGCTCAAGCTCTATCGCCTTCAGGGATTCAAGGTAACTGTCCATGGGCTTGTCTGGCTCAAAATAGAAAGACACAAGCGTGATCTCCCAGGCACTGGTTTGGATTCCCACCACGACGATGTTATTTGTGGTGAGTTTCGGGTACTGTATTACGACTAGATCGTGATTGAAGACGGCTATTGCCGCTTTTACAGTCCCATCTCCTATGCCAGTGTTCTGGAAGACCCTTACGCCCTTGTGATTACCCATAACTTTGTTCCCGCCCACGTATGGCTCCTGAAGGAGTGCTGCAGCTATTTTCCGCTTTTGAGCCTCGACAATTAACTCAGTAGTGGCCAATTTTTTCCTCTGGAGGTTTGCCTGCAGGAACCCATAGTGGGTTTTTTCCACAGGGACGCCCTTAGCAATAGGCAACCGTCGAGCGAGCTATGTCGTCCCATTTTCTCCGCACTGGACAGTCGCGGCTAAAAGCATTGTGGGCGGCATTTGGCAGCTTTGCACGGTTGCAGTTTACGCACTCTGGAACGTCACCTGTTACCTTGTTTGGGCACTCCTGTATTAAATGCAGACCGCCGCAGTGACTACAAATGTCAGCCGGTTCTTTGCAGAACCTTCTGCCATGTCCGTAGCCCAGGCAGCGGGTACATTGCACCAGGGGGGACTGGTCTTCCACGGTCACTCGCTGGAGGTCTATGCGCAGTTTTGTGGCCTCTATTGAGCGCCTCCAGATAGTGGGTGAGACGCTCATTACGATATGCCCGTTGTGTGGATTTCTTGCCCTGCGGCGATATTTAATTTCAGCTCTATTTTCACTGTCGGGGAGGCCTTTGAACAGCTCCTTGTTCTGGTTTCTGAGGGCCGCCAGAACGTCCTCATCGCTGTGGATGGTAAGGACGTCCCTCAGAATCAAGAGTGGGTCCTTGTTCTTGACATCCTCGACAGTGAGATGTTGTCCTGCTGTTTCAATTCGCTGTCTTACTTTCTTTCTTTCTTCTTCCGTGCTGCATCCCACAATGATTTTCCGGTCCTTGCCTTTCCTCACTCTCTCGACAGTAACCCAACCATCTCTAGCATCTACCGCCTTCCTAATCCTCTCAAGTACCTCATCGGCGGTCTCCTCCTCCTTTGTGGATGTAACCACTACCGAGTGGAGCGCTGGCGGTCGGGCATCCCTTTTGGTGGGTTGGTTGGCCGCGATGCTCGCGTACGATACCTTCCGCACTACGTCTGTCTGAAGTTCGAGGACCTCCTTCAGTTCTTCGAGCTTCCTACTATTCTCTTGTAGAATCTTATTTTGTTCCTCGAACTTCTCCTCTATCACCTTTCTAAGACGTTCATCTTGTTTGGGTGAGGGGGGTGGGACTTCCACCCTTACGCCGCTTTGGTCTTTTCTACCTGCCATTTCCGCCTCCTGGACAAGTTGGTAGAGCCTGTCTATTGCCTGGATCACCTCACTCTTGATCTCCGTCTTGAGATTTCTCGAGTTATTGAGATGGGTCTTGGCCTTGTGGAGACAGGCTCTAGCCTCCCTTATCCTGTCAGGTTGTTTAGCCCTCTGGCTAGATTTTATGGGGCTGGTTGCAGTCCCTTCGGGCTCTACCGATGTACTCCTCGCGGTAGCTGTACTATTTTGGCTCAGGGACGGCCCTGGCTTCGGCTTCGGCCTTGAAAGAACTCCCGCGGACTCGACGCTGCACATCTCCCATTCTCCAATGCTCCTCCTCACTCTTGTCGTACCGGAGGGGCCTGCCCTCTCCATGTCGCTGGCAGTGGGGGAGGAGTTTGAGGTGGAGGTGCTCGCCTGTTGGTCGGAGCCGGTGCGGGTTGTCCTTTTGACGGGTGTGCGGTAGCCTATCATGTTCCGATCTGTGTTGGAGGTTGCGTCAGTGGGTGTAGAGAGCCCAGTCATAAAATTTTTCCCAAAAAGTGGGGACTCGGTATACGTAATATAATATTTTGTAAAGTTGTAAATATAGTCAAATGCTCAAGTAAAGAAAACACAGTAAATAATATTAAAATGAGTCAAAATTCTTATTTAGTCATTTAAAACTACGTTGCTACTACTACACAGTGTCAGATAAAAAATTTTACAAAAATTTTCTTTTTCAAAATTTTTCAAAAAATTTTTCAAAAAATTTTCAAAAATACTTTGTCAAGATTAGCGGGTCCACTTATAGAGCGCTTTCAGCCCTTTCCAACAGTCCAAACCAGAGCCCTCTGCGCCTCCCGGTTGCTGAGCTATGATGATTTGAAGTTTTCCAAGATGGCCGACCTTATGTCAAAATCCTGGAAGAACTTGGTATATCTCAGCTTCTAGACGTCGCAGAAGGATATGGCTTTCGGTTTCGGGCTCGTCTCGACCTCCTCAATGAGGTGGCTCAGGAAATGACTCTACAAAATGTAGAGTCTCAAATATGAATTTACGATGCGGGAGTCGAAAGCCCCCAGCCCACCAACTATGCCAGTCAAAATCCCGGCTCTCCACGCCTCCTGGTCTCGGAGCTATCAACGGTTAAAGATTTTCAAAATGGCGGACGAACTGTCAAATTCAATGTTCAATCGTTGATATCTCCGGTGTCCGACGTCGTAGAGACCCAGGACTTGGAGTGCTGCGATGCTCGTGACCTCCCCCCTTCGCTCGTTACAAAAATAGAGCCGAAAATTTTGACAGCTCGGATTCAACAATTTTGGGTCCGGTGCGATACTACACAAGTTTCTAAGCCTACTAGTCCAAACCGCAGCTTTCTAGCTCGCTGGAGTACCGCGCCAGACCAAAAACAAAATTAACAAGATGGCCGTCGAACTGTCAAAACCCGGGCGTGAACCGCTATATCTCCGGAACGGTTAGTCCGATTGCTCTGAAAATCGATATCTGAGCTGGCCTTGATGTCCTCTATCCGATAAGATCGAAAAAACAATGTCCAATTTTTTCACAAAAAAGTCCAACTTTTTTGGTCCAACTCGGTTCCCCTAGTCACGCTGATGGTAATAGTGAAAATCCCGACTCTGTACGACAAACGGTTTGCCCGCTAGCCGTGTTTAAAATTTTCAAGATGGCGGACAAAATGGCCGCCAAAATGCTATCTCAGGCTGTGGGTGAGCTAGGGGGTCCAACTTTGGACTCAAATAGTGGGAGACGGCTCCAGTAACACATGGGATTTGGACAAATTGGGATATTTCTATTTATTTAGTATTTATTTGGGAAAAACCTTAAAAATGCTGTAATAATTTTATTTATTTATGAAAAATTTTGGAAAATTAGGGAAAATGTATATAAAATTGACCTTTATCAACTGACTATTTACAATTTTAGAAAACTTTACTTTTGAGCAGTTTAGGAAAAGTAGGTATTTACTAATATGTAAATACGCGCGGATTTTAATGAGGTAAAAATCTAATTTTTTCACTAATGGATAGTCTATAAGGATGCACATTAAACTCTAACTAAAAAACCATGTGTCACTCGATCCGTTTCGTCACTAAACTAATTGCAAACTTAACTAAACTTTAAATTTATACTAATACTTAAATAAAAACTTAACTATGTGTCCCACGTCGATAATCTTTTCGGGTCTTGTCTTGGGGCTGCTGTAGGCTCCTGATGGCGTTTTCGCTGTCTTCCTAGCTGTTCTCCTTCCAAAAAAGGCACCACGTGCGTTTTGAAGAAAAATGTCCAGGACTCGTAGGGGCGCGGCGCTAAAAATCTGGACTTGATGTCAAAAGATGGTCCTCCTCGAGGCCCAAAAAGTAGCAGTCGAAAATTGGTGGGGCATCGCTTTAGTTTAGGCGACGCACGCGTTTTTGTTCACAAGTTTTTCCACTTTTTCGCTTCCTAACCTCAAAAAATCCTGTTTTCACTTAATAACTTTTGAGGGCACTTCGCGATTTACACTGCACTGCAATCCAAGGGTGGGGCACAAAATTCCACACACTTTGATATATTGCACGACACGATACGACGAAAATAACCCTTTTTTGGGAATTTTTAACTGCGGAGCGACTTGGAAAGTGATGCGTTCTCCTCGAGGGGTGAAGCGGGACTTGGGTTAGGTTAGGTTAGGTTAGGTTAGGTTAGGTTAGGTTGGGGTGCGACGTCAGACAACCTCCTCGTGTGCTCGGTGGTTACTTGTCCTCCTGGATACGTCTGGGAGGAACGGTAGCTGCTGGGCCGGTGCACCCTGGGCATCGGCCAATAACTTCCCACTTTAAGGGTTCTTATTGGCCGATGGCGAATAGTCTGACAAGGGGGGTGCCCCTCCCAGTGTCCCTCTGATTTCAGAGGGCACAGCGGGATGGGGCAGGGGGTGGGTCCCTATGTGGGACAGGGGCGGGTCGGCTCCCGCCAATTTGGTGGGATGTCCGGCAGGCGCTATGTGCGCCGCCGTCGGAGGAGGGGCTTCGCCACCCGCTCGCGTTCCGTAACCGGCGATCACACCTCAACGACCCCGCTGGTGGCTCCAGTGGGAGATGTCGTGTGTTTCGCTGGCCGGAGGGCTTGCCTTAATTGGCCGGCCCGCGGGAAGGAAAACCCTATAAAACCAGCCCAAGTTTCGGCGCTGGGGCACGCGGCGCCGAATGCCCTCGTCGTCCTACTTTCTTTCGAAAGTGGGATGACGAGGGAGGGTGGAGGGCATACTCCACCCACTAGCGGCCACCCTGGGGTACCGCCCGCCCCCCCAGGCGTAATAGGGTTACCCGGGTGCAGAGGGCACCGCCCGGGTGGACCACGTATTTCCCTCCTGCTCGTGGGAACACTAATCCAGATGTTCAGATCCCCCCCCCAAAAAACAAGATCAGATAAGACCTACAGTTCTAAAGGCCGAACACCGCCCACCAGGGTGTTCGTAAACAGCATGCAGAGGGAGGTCGAGGAGTCGGGTGCGGATGGAGGGTGTAAAGACCTCCTCGGGCCCTCCCATGAGCCGACAGCACCGCAGGGTGTCCAGCCAGTCCAGGTGCTGTCGGACTCCGATAACTCAGTGTCGTCACCGGCTTTGTTACTGTCGTCACCGGCCCCGGGGATTCCGCCCCGGAGCCGAAGACGACAACAACTCCTGGTGAAGCCGGCGACCAGTAAAGTGGTACTGGACGTTGACAGGAGTGTTGCGGCAGGGAGTGAGGAGTTCTTCTCTCCGCGGAAGGTCCTACCTAGGGATCTCCCGGAGGAGGCACTTCTCACCCCCGAACCAAAAAGCAAGACGGCGCCGGAATTCCCGGTGCAAACCGACCTTGCTAGGAAGAGGTTGAGGGCGTCCGCTTCGTCGCAGTCGGATGAGTCGTCGAGTGGCGTCGACTCGTCCGACCCAAGACCGATGGCGAGGCCCCGAGTAGAAGGGCCCGCCAAACGGGGCAAAAAAGGACGCCCTCCCACTACTGGACGCTACGTGGGGCTGTCCAAAGCCAAAGCGGAGTTCCTGGAGCTCAGGCGCCAGGAACTCCAGCTGCAGGCAGAGGAGGAGGCGGCGGAGATGGTCCGCGAAGTGAGCAGCAGGAGGATGGCTCGTATCGCGGATGCATCTCCGACGACGCTAAGCAGCGGAGCGGGGGAGGATGGTGGCAGCACTGCCGAGGCCCTGGATAAACAGGTCCAAAGCAGTGTTGAGACTATCCTCCATATTGCTACGAAGTCAGGCAACCTTAAGGGCACTTTTGTGAAAGCCCTTAAGGTTGCCGCCGCCTCGATCAAGGAGGCTACGGAGGAACTGAGGCAGCGCACTGCCTCAGAGGAGACAGCGAGACTGACCCGGGAAAATGCTCGCCTAAAAGCCGAGATGGCCGAGCTCCGTAAGGAGCTCGGTGAGCTCCGGGTCAGTCTCGAGCAGACGAGGGTGCAGGTGCAGTTCTCCCCCCCAGGGAAGGACCAGGACCTCGAGCGCACCATCATGGAGCGAATCGGCACCATGGTGGGGGCTAGGCTCGAGGCCCTGGAGGGGAGACTGCTCCCTGCAAGTAGAGAGAGGCCGCCGTTAGCGGCGGACAACAGGAGGTCGGCCAGCCCACTTAGGCCGTCTACGTCCGGCGCGGCCACTGTCGCCGCCCCAAGCAGGCGCTCACCAACGCCTGCAATAAGCGCTGTGCCCCCCTCTCCGGTACAAACCATCGCGCCGGGGAATAAGGGCACTAAAAAGAGAGGGAAGGGTCCGGCGAAGAAAGGGTCTGCCGGACCCTCCAAGCAGGCTCCCAAGGAGCCCAGGCCACTGCCACCCGCGCCCGCGTCCATGGACGAGAGCTGGGCGGCGGTGGCGAAAAAGAAGAAGAAGCCCCGGGCGCAAAGCTCCGGGACTCAGTCTGCGGCTGCTAGACCTCCCGCCCCCCCCTCACAAACACCGAGGGGGAAGAAGAAGAGGAAGGGAGGTTCTAGGAAGAAGCAAGGGGCCGGGTTGAGGCCCCCGCGGTCGGCGGCAATCGTCCTGACCCTCCAACCGGGGGCTCAGGACAGGGGGGTGACGTACAAGGCGGTGATGCTCAAAGCTCAGGCCAGCATCCAGCTGGACAGCCTCGGCATCACCGCCTTGAGGTCACGTACCGCGAGGACGGGGGCCCAGATCCTGGAGCTCCCGGGCGCCACCAGCGGCGCCAAAGCGGACTCCCTCGCCGCGAGGATGAGGGAGGTCCTTGACGAGGCCGATGTGCGAGTAACCAGGCCCATGAAGTGCGTAGAGTTACGCATTTCGGGCCTGGACGAGTCGGCCTCGTCGGAGGGGGTCGCCGCTGCGGTGGCGAAAGCGGGGGCGTGTGCGGTCGAGGCGGTCAAAGCTGGCCAAATCGTCCGCACACCCTTCTCGCAGGGGACCTGCTGGGTCCGGTGCCCGGTGGCGGCCGCCAAAACGGTGGCCGCGGGGCGATTGTTGGTGGGCTGGGTCTCCGCCCAAGTCAAGTTGTTGGAGACCCAGCCGACGAGGTGCTACCGCTGCCATATGTGTGGTCACATAAGGCAGCGGTGCACCTCGACGATCGACCGCAGCGGGGAATGCTTCCGCTGCGGTGAAACGGGCCACATGGCCAGGGACTGCTCGGCCGCCCCCCGCTGCTCACTGTGTGTGGCAGCGGGAAAGCCCGCCGACCACAGGGCAGGGAGCAAGGCATGCACGGGGGCGATAGGCCCCAGACGTGCAGCCCCAAAAGCGACCGGACGGATTCCGGCCGCTGCTGCTCCTAATCAGGACCGAGGGTGATTTCCACCCTTTGGGGTCCTGGGGCTGCCGCGAGGACATGGCGCTACACACCCCTGAGGAATGCCCAGTTTGGGCAGGGGAGCGCCATGACCCCGCGTCGCAGCGGTAGGGGGACGACCTCTCCTCCCGGCCATAGCTTAAGCTGTGGCCGGTGACGAGAGGTCGTAGGAAGTGGTTCTCTCCTCCTGCGAGATCGCGGTCTCGCAGGGGGAGGCGGCGGAGAGTGAGATCCCTCCTCTCCGCCGCAGCAGTGCTGGGACCCGGAGGAGATGTGTATATCTCCTCCCCCTACCAGGCGGGGCCTGGGTGGTGATCCGGGGGGATCACCGCCCACACATAGGCCCCGCGAGAAGGCGCGCGTGGTGTTTCCCACGCGCCTTCTAGAGGTGGCTGGACCAGGCGATTCCTCCCTGCTCCAGCCCAGAGGAGGGCCCGCCGCCGCCGTTATCCTGGCGGCGGGCATCGCGCTGGCGTGGCTGCGGACGAATACCGAGATGGTACCCGTGGCCACGTCGCATAGGTGTGCGCGAGGGAACACCGGTGGGTTTTTAGTGGGTATTCCGCCTCCTACCATCCGTTGGTCATGGAGGCGGGGAGTCCCACATATCCCTGCTGCGGGCCCCCGCCTGCGGCAGGTCGAACGCGTAAATGCGTTTTCCCACCGTCAAAAAAAAAAAAAAAAAAAAAAAAAGGTTAGGTTAGGTTAGGTTTTTTTTTTTTTTTTTTAAAAAAAATACATATAAAATCCACAGACTTTTTGTCCGTGCCTTTGTTTTATTAGTTTTGATTTGTTATAGTGTTAATTTTATGCTTATACTATACAGCGTACTGCTAGGTCGCACTTGTGTTACAGCATGCGTGATTTTCGCAAGTGCGACCCCAACTTAAAACTACGGGATGCGTTATTTTTTTTTATTTTTTTTTTTTGTTTTTTGTTTTTTTTTTGTTTTTGTTTTTTTTTTTTTTTTTTGTTTTTTTTTTTTTTTTTTTGTTTTTTTTTTTTTTTTTTTTTTTTTTTTTTCCAGAGAGCATGCATTGATTTTTTTTTATTTTTTTTTTTTTTTTTCCTTAAGTTATATACATACATATTGAATTCAATTTTATCTTATCTTATCTTATAATTTATTTATAAATGTTTATAAATGTGTGGGCAATTCATCCGAGGACGCGGCGCTCGCAGGATCGTTGTAGGTCAGTCCGTGACCTCGCGTACCGCTAATAGTTTTTCCACTACAGCCGCGTTACGGTTCCTTATTGCCATTTTCAGATTGTACTCGAGAATAGAGTTCTTTGTGGCTGAAACTGCAAGGCTTATAAGGCGTCCCGTCGCATCCTCACTGTCGTCTGTGTAGTATACACAGCTTTTAGTGTGGCGTGACACTGCCACTACTGCGTGCGGGACGCTGTCGTGCAGTTTTGTCCTCTTGGTGGCTGCGCGCACTATCACAACCCTCTCGTAGGTAAGTCCCTGGGCCTCATGTATCGTGAGAGTGCGTGATCCTTCTCCCTCCCCGTAGCCCTTGCTTTTAAGGGCTTCCTTATCCGCCTGCGTGTGTACCAGGAAAAGAGTGTTGGGGAGAGTGTGAGGTATCATTGCGTCCGAATACCTATCGAGTCGCAGGGATCTCACTCGGAGTGTGGACGCATACACGCCATTGTAGACTTCGCTAAGGGCGTATGCAACGTCCATCGGGCTGCGATGCGTGCACAGAAGCTCCTGCGTGAATGTTGCCAGGAGGCTTGGGCGGTTATATCGCAGGGGGAAGAGATTCTCCCTGTCGATATAAGGCAGCTGGTTTATGTCTCCGATGAGGAGGATGTTTTCCGCTCCAGTGAGCCGAGTCGCGAGTACTATGGCCCCAAAGTGGTTCATGAGGGCCTCATCGACCATCAGTCTTTCACTCGTCCCTCTCTCGGACTCTTTCAGGCCGTTGACTAGGACGGAGGCCATAGTTCTCACTCTTCTCTCAGCTGCTCGGCCCACCCTGGATATGAGTATCTTTTTAAGATCCTTAGCTGCCTCGGTGGTCGTGGTGATGATAATGTCTTTATCAGCGTTAAAGTTGGCCACCACCCAGGTTGTTTTGCCGCAGCCGGGGACCCCGTTGACCCAATCAATTTTCGGCACCGCCCATGACACGAAGGCGTCTCCTGCTTCCAACGCAGATTCCTCCTCCTCTATTCTCTTAAGGATCTGTTCGTCTAGCATTACCTTCGTGCATCGGGCAGTGACAACTATCGGGTCACCAGGGGGGGTCTTATAAGTCATTCTGCCTGTGTTTTCCGTCTTTTCATCGTCGAGCGGGACGAAACCATCGGTTCCACTAAACGCCATCATATGACGACTCATTTGTGTCCCCTTAAGAACTTGGGAAGAGTCGTTGTTATATATGGTGGCGTCCGCTGCCTCGAGTTTCTCCTTCAATAGTTGGATCTGGATTTTTGATCCTCTCTCACCCAGGTGGTAGGCTTGCAGGATGCTCTGGCAAGTCAGGGTGTTTGCCGTCCTGTTGGCTAATGTTACGGCTTTGAACTCGAGGAAAGCGTTAATATAGTGGTCCAGCGGCCCCGCAGCGGTTCGGAGGACGGGCGGAATGACCTGTCCCATGTCGGCTTTGGTTCGTGCCACCGGGGGTTCCATCCATTCCCGAGTGGTCTCTTTGGAGCTGGAGGCTGCTTGCACTGGTGCCAAGGATCCTATTTGTTTTTTCCTTTTTGTTGGAAAGCTTTGTGATATTGCGTTGAGCGCACTGCACATCGCTTTCAGCGTCTGGGTATTCTTCTTGTGGGCTGGACGCCCGGACTCCGCCGCCCTTGCCTCCGTGATCTTTTGTTGGAGGCGTTCAGAGCCGCTGACTACTGCCGGATTGGGTGTCGGGTGGCCTCTGCTGTCTGTGGGCCGGGTGAGAGTGCCTGGTTGCCGCGGTATTAGGTAGTTCAGGTTTCCCCCTCTCTCCTCATACGCGACCACCTCATGGTGTTCTGAGGCTCTCACGCACCCTATATAATCTGCGGCCGTCCCTTTGATGAAACCTATCACAGCAGCGTCAACGCTGATAACTCTGGGTGCGGCGTCGGCCGTCTTTGCCGTCTGTCCCATTTTGGTTAGCACACTACACGCTTGGGCGAACTGGGATTCTTCTGGACTGCCTTCGAATAGTACGATCGTCTTGTTTTTTGATCGGACCAGTCGACAGCGTCTGCCCGCCAATTCTACCTCGGCAAGCGCGTTGAGCACTTTGCGCTTCATTGTGATCTTGTGTGTGCCACCATTGAGTAAGACGGCCAGGCCCGGAGAAATCTCTACGCTCCTCCCACCCACAGGGTTGCAGAAGCCTATGCCCAGTCTCTCTGTGTTGTTGTCCATGAATAGTGCCACCCCGCGGACCCGTATTCCTGGCGTTCCAATCTCCCCGCAATCCAAGATTTGTAATTCTGTGGTGCGGTTTGACAAGCTTTTCGTGGCTGCCGGGGTCGCTGTGGTGGCCTGATGTTGTGTGTCTGGATGTCCTTGTGAGGTTCGTACAGAAGCGCAGGTGGCGTTTCTCTTGGTTGCTATCCGGAAGATGTGCTCCGCGTATGCCAAGAAAAACGGTCTCTTCTTGTCGTCGTGCATGATGCCGCTAAGGCTATCCGCGTCCACTTTCTGATCCAGTATGGCTTCCAGATCCATACGTGCCGCCAGGAAGCGGGGGCATTCCAAAGTCACGTGCCATACGGACTCTATGACTTCCGCGTCACACTCGCATCCGGGGCTGTCCTTCAGCTTAAATCGGTGCAGGTATTCCGCGATCCCTCCGTGGCCCGTCAAAACTTGTACATGTATGGGCGTCAGTTTCGTCTTTCTGACCATGCGGTATGCTAGGTCCACATATGGGAGAAAGATCTTGGTGACTGTCCCTGTACTGGAGGTTTCGTATCTGGCTTGCCAGATTCGTATGGATTCCTCCCTGATTTTCCTTTTGACGTATGACAGAGGGACTCGGTCGTAGTCCGCATGGGTGTTCGACTTGTGCGCCGCCGCTTTTGCTAGTTCGTCTGCGCGTTCGTTGCCAGCTGTCCCCATGTGAGCTCTGAGCCAAAACAGGTGTACTTCTCCTCCTCTTTTCCTAATTTCCCTTATGTTGTCCTTGATGGATTTCGCCAAGGGATGGCTTGTACGTGGATTTTTGAGGAGATCCAGTGAGGATCTAGAGTCAGATAGTACACTGGCTGTTCGCACACCACTGAACTTCACCTGCCTGACCGCTCTGTATAGAGCGTATAGCTCCGATTGGAAAACCGTGCATGCAGAACCTAGTTGGAATGACAGGGAGTCGACTTCCTTGCCATCCTCCCACCATGTCATTGCTGCTCCCACTTTCCCTTCGTTTTTGCTACCGTCCGTGTATATTTGGGGGCCGGCAATTTGGTGTTCGTCCAGGGATTCCACTAGCTCATACTCCGTTGTTATGAGTCTGGAAGGATGGGGCTGGTCGGCGTGGCTTGCCCGACTTTCGAGCTGTTTGCCTGGCGGCAAGTAATCCTGTGATCGCCCTGTTTTGACTTTATAGAGGGTGGCCGCCTCCTTGATTTTTAGGTCAAGGGGCAATAACCCCGAGAGAACCAGCGCGGAAGTAAGCGACACCGTGCGGTATGCCTTGCAGATTTTCTGTGCAAATCTCCGCTGCAGCGCATTAAGTTGGGTCTTGACCATCTCCAGCTCCACCGCTGGAGCCCATACTGCCGCGGCATACATCACGATGGGTTCGATTACAGCGACGTATATGGTTCTGATGATGTCTCCATTTAAGCCCCAGGTCACCTTTGCGGCGCATGCGAGTTGTTTGTAGATGTCCGCTGATTTTCTGCATACCGCGGATACGTGCGCTTTGAAGGTGAGTCTGTGGTCTATTATGAGCCCAAGGAGCTTCATTTCCTTGACAAAAGTCAACCTTTTGCCTGCCATATATAGTTCGGGGTCTTTGTACTTGAGCTTCTTTGTGATGACCATGGCGTTGGTCTTATGTGGTGCAAAGTTTAGCTTGTTCCGCTGGCCCCATTTCACTACGGTGTCTAAGGTAGTGTTGGCTGAAAGCTCCAGGACGTCGGCCGAGTGATCCGAGAACACCATCACCACGTCGTCCGCGAACGCCTGAGCGTAAACTCCCGCCTCAGTGAGTTTGTGAAGTAGCGAGTCCAAGATCACGTTCCAAAAAGTTGGACCTCCAATGGAGCCCTGTACGCAACCTTTTGTCGTCTTTTTCTCGGAGGTCGCTCTAGCGTAGTTAACTGTGATGCTACGTTCACTGAGATAGGAGTCCACCAGGGCATATAGGTTTCTGGGGCACCTCTTGGCAACGAGTTGTTTTTTTAGGGCTGGCCACCATGCGTTGTCAAAGGCCCCCTCTATGTCTAGGGAGATTATAAGGATTATCTTCTTTGCGTTAATCTCCTTATGAACATGCTCCATCAGGTCATAGAGGGCGTCCTCGGTTCCACGCTGCGGCATGAAGCCATACTGTCTGTCGTTTAGTGTTGGAAGGATGTGCCAATGGAGTCGACCCACCATCAGTTTCTCTACGATCTTCCCTAGCACTGATAGCAGGCCTATTGGTCTGTAAGACTTCGGCTGGGTGTAGTCGTCCTTTCCAGGTTTGCGGATGATGACGACATGAGCCACTTTCCACTGCTTTGGGAAGTACGCTAGCTCTAGACATTTGTTGGCCAGTGCCACGAATGCTTCCTTTCCGCTGCGGATCGCGGCTATGCAGATGTCAGCTGTTAATCCATCCGGTCCGGGTGCTTTTTTAGGATTCAGTGTCTGTAATACTGATTCCAGCTCCTCCGGAGAGAAAGGAGGATCATCTTCGGCCAAATCCGCTATCTGTTTGGCCGGTACACCATCCGTCCGCCTTCGGATGCGCATGTGTTGGATTGTGTCGGTGGCGGGTGAGTCGTCAGGGTAGAAAGTCCTGGACAGGAGTTTGGCGGATTCCTCCGGACTCAACGTGCTTCCATCGACGCCTCGGAGCAAGGTGTCCTCCTGTCTTCTAGCCGTTAGGTTAGGTTAGGTTAGGTTAGGTTAGGTTAGGTTAGGTTAGGTTAGGTTGGGGTGCGATGTCAGACAACCTCCTCGTGTGCCTGATGGCTACTTGTCCCCCTGGATACGTCTGGGGGGAACGGTAGTCGTTGGGCCGGTGCACCCTGGGCATCGGTCAACAACTTCCCTTTAAGGGTTCTTGTTGACCGATGGCTAATAGTCTGACGGGGTGGGCTCCTCCGCGTGTCCCTCTGGTTTAGCAGAGGGCACTGCGGATGGAGCAGGAGACGCTCCCCTCCTAGTGGGGGAGTAAGGGTGGGCTCGGTGTGCACTCGCACTGCCGCCGAGCAGGCCTGGGGAGGAGGTTTGGGGTGAACCTCCTACCCCTTGCCACCGCCGGGCTCGTAATCCGGGACCGCGGCTTTCAGCTGCAGTCCGGGACCGAGGGTCTTGGCTTAACCGCCCGGACTGCGAGGAAGGAAAACCTCTATAAAAAACCAGCCCAAGTCTCGGCTCCGAGGCCTGCCTCGGCGCCGAGATGCCCTCGTCGTCCCACTCCCGAAAATTCGTTTTCGGGAGTGGAGCGACGAGGGATGGTGGAGGGCGAATTCCACCACAGCGGGCTGCGGCGAGGAAGCGGCGCTCCCTGAGGAATGCCCATATATCCATATGGGCAGGGGACGCCGTGGAATCGTCTGCAGCACTTGGGCGACCTCTCCTTGACGACTGCAGCTAAGGCTGCGGCCGTCGACGAGAGGTCGTGGGAAGCGGCCCTCTCCCTCTGCTCGCAGGGGGAGACGGCGGGGGGGTTGGGGGGGCGGTTTTCCCCCGCCTCCTCTCCGGGCCTCCCGCTGTTGCAGGCCGCTATGGTAGGGGACGACCTCTCTGCTGAGAGGTCGTAGCCGTGCGGGACGGCCACTCTTTGCCGGCCGCAGCCAGGTTCGAGCTGCGGACGCCAAGGAGAGGCCGTGGAAAGCGGTCCTCTCTCTTTGCGAGGTCACTCGCAGAGCGAGGGGAGATGCAGCCGCATGGGGGGCACGGAGGAGAGCTTATCTTTAATGATAGGCGATCCTCTGCCCCCCCTACCCTGCGGGGCCGTGGGTGGCGATCCGGGGGGATCACCGCCCACACATAGGCCCCGCGAGAAGGCGCGCGCGGTGTTTTCCGCGCGCCTTCTAGAGGTGGCTGGACCAGGCGATTCCTCCCTGCTCCAGCCCAGAGGTGG
Organism: Oegoconia quadripuncta; assembly: GCA_949316235.1. Classification (NCBI taxonomy): domain Eukaryota; kingdom Metazoa; phylum Arthropoda; class Insecta; order Lepidoptera; family Autostichidae; genus Oegoconia; species Oegoconia quadripuncta. Next base: position 36,207,685 of record OX438747.1, read on the forward strand.
GCCTGCCGCCGCTTTTGTCCTGGCGGCGGGCACCGCGCTGGCGTGGCTGCGGACGAATACCAGATGGTACCCGCGGCCACGCCGTCAACGGCGCGCGCGAGGGAACACCCAGGAGTTTTTAGTCGGTAGGCCGGCACCTTCTGTGCCGGAGTCCGACATAATCCGCCCCCCTCCCCCGAGGAGGGCGGATAAGCATGAGCGTTTCTCCTGGTAAAAAAAAAAAAAAAAAAAAAAAAAGGTTAGGTTAGGTTAGGTTCCCCCCCGACGTGTCGCCACCTTGCCGTGGTGGGGGGGCTTGCGTGTCTCGAGGACGCCCAGGGCTACGCCGGATAGGGCTTCCCATACCGGACAGGCCTGGGTCGAGAGGCCAGACAAAGAGCGGCACACACGAGGGTTCTCCGCGTGTCCCCCTGTTCAGCAGAGGGCACTGCGGATGCAACGAGTGGACCCGGGGCGATCTGCCCCTGGGTCGGAGGGTTAAACTGGGACCCTTGGCTGCTGCAGTTCTGTGGCAGTCATTGGGCTCTGGTATTTTTGTAGGAAGAAAACCTCGATAAAAAATCACCCCGTAATCCCTCCAGCGGCTCAACGCAGCGCTGGAGGAGAATTGCTGGCGGGTATCCAGCCTTAACTGCGTGCCGGCAGCCCCGGCACCAATAGACGATGATGGAGAATGAGTACCGATAAAAAGAAACTACCCCAGGGAGGTACCCGAAAGGGAGAATCCTCCCCTGCGCTCATTAGCGCAGGCTGCCCCTCGTATTCTGGGGGGGGCGATTCTGTACTCTCACGTTCACACACCGACGACTTTGGCAAATGCTACACTGACTCCGATGATTGCTCCAGCGATATGGCAAAAGGATTAGGAACGGACGCGGCGATGGACTCGGACGCGAGTCAGGTCTCCGTCACGTCCAAACGGGTTCGGACGGCCAAGGGCCAAACTTTGAAGACCCCAAGAGGGAAGAGGCGCCGTGTAAGCGGCTCTAGCTCCGCCTCATCCGACGACGGAGAGCAGCAAACCTGCAGCTCTCCAGTCACAAGGGGGAGAGGTAGACCGCCTACAACCGGCCAGTACGTCGGCTTGGCTAAGGCGAAAGAAGCCCTTAACAAAGCTAAAAGGGAGGAGCTGCGGCTCAAAGCCGAAGAGGAGGTCGCGGAGGCGAGCCAGGCGGTCCAAAGGGCCAGGATCGCTCGCTTCGCGGCCGCCGTTAACCAGGAGACACCGTCGGTGGCCAAATCCGCCACCGACCTCACAAAAGCGGTTATGGATAGTGTGACCATCATAGAGCAGGTGGCCACAAAATCCTCCCAGTTGAAGGGCACGTTTGTGCGTGCCCTGAAAGTCTCGGCCGCGTCCATCGCTGACGCCGTCTCGGAGTTGAGCACTCGCTCCGTCAGCGATGAGACTGCGCGCCTTCACGAGGATAATGCCCGGCTCCAATCCGAGCTTACGAAAATTAAGGAGGAGGTGGCCCAACTCAGGGCCGAGCTGGAAAAAGGGCGAAGGCTGAATAGCCCCCACCCTCCTACCATCCCGGATGTTTCAATGAGGGAGATGCCTCTCCCGCAATCCTCAGAGGAACTGCTGCGTTCCGTCATGTCCCAAGTTGGGGACATGATGAACGCCAGGCTTGAAGCTCTGGAGGAGAGGCTTCTCCCCGAGAAGCGCCTGCGGCCTCCTCTGGCCGCGGACCGCAAGAGGGACGCAGCCCAGGCTGCTATTGACGAGGTCCCTATGGCCAGTCCCGCGCGCCCACCTGCTCCAGCGGCAGCACCAAAGGTGCAGCAAGCCGCACCCCTCGAGCCCCCTAAGGGGCGGAAGGGGAAGAGAGGCGGGCGCAAAACAAAGAAAAGCAAGGCCGCCGGTCCCCCGGCCGCCCAGGCAGAGCCCCGGATCCTGCCACCCGCCCCCACGTCCATGGATGTCGACTGGAGCGTGGTGGTCAGGAGGGGCGCCAAAAGCAAGAAGCCCGCTCCGGCCCCGGCTGAAGGCAACCGTCCGCCTCCGCCGCCGCCGCCGCCCAAAAAGAAGGCCGCCCGCAACAGGGCCCGACGCATGCGTCCTCCTCGCTCCTCGGCTGTAGTGATTTCATTGCAGCCGGGAGCAGTAGAGAATGGTGCCACTTACGACCAAGTGTTGCGGGTGGCAAAAAGTAGGGTCGACATCGCCAGCCTGGGCATCCAGGCGCTCCGCGTCCGCCGAACGGCGACTGGAGCGCGCCTACTGGAGGTGCCCGGTGCAACCAGCGGCGACAAAGCGGACTCCCTGGCTGCCAAGCTACGGGAGTCCCTCGGTGAGGACACCGTAAGAATCTCCAGGCCCACGATCTGCGCAGATCTGCGCATCTCGGGCCTGGACGACTCCGTCACAACGGCGGAGGTAATTGCGGCGGTGGCCCGTGTCGGGGCCTGCACGGAGGAGTCCATAAAGACCGGTGGAATCCGTCAAGATTTCACCGGTCTTTTCTCAATGTGGGCGCGCTGCCCGGTGTCGGCGGCAAAAAAGGTGGCCCTGGCCGGTCGCCTCTTAGTTGGGTGGGTTGCGGCCCAAGTTAGGCTGCTCGACCCCAGGCCCCGGCGTTGTTACCGGTGTCTGCAGGTCGGGCACGCCCGAGAAATGTGTTCGGCTGAGGTGGACCGCAGCGGTCAATGCTACCGCTGCGGCCAACTCGGCCATAAGGCAGCTCAGTGCTCGGCCGATCCACACTGCACTCTGTGTGCGGCCGACAATAAGCCGGCCGAACACAGAGTCGGCAGCAAGCTGTGCGCTGCCCCCTCCACACTAAGGAGGGGAAAAAAGAGTGTCGCCCCCTCCAAGGCGCAGACGGCCGACACACGGCCGAGGCGCGCCCAGGCGGGCAGAAGGCCATAAGGCCGTGATGTCTGTCGACGCGCCCAAGTGTTCCGGGCGCGTCGACACACGTGGTGGTAGAGACCTAGCGACGGTCTCCGAGAGGGGTCCGATCTTCGGACGTCCGCTGGCGGGGTTGCAGTAGGCGTGCAGAGCAATCCTGGGCCCCGCCACTAGGCGGCGTGTTGGAACACCGAGGAGTTTTAGTGGGTAGTCCCGCCACTCTGGCGGGGAGTCCCACATACTCCCGTCACTGTGGTCTGTGGCGGGAGACGCGTAAAAGCGTTTCTCCTCGTAAAAAAAAAAAAAAAAAAAAAAAAGGTTAGGTTAGGTTAGGTTAGGTTAGGTTAGGTTTGGCGGATGCCCGACCGAGTCCGTGCGGGCTGGCGAAATTCGCCAAAACCAATCGGGTCTCGGCTCAGTAATGGTGCGTTGCCCAATCGTGGCGGCCAATAAAATTAAGGTCGGCGGGAGGCTACTGATTGGGTGGGTGTCCGCCCAAGTGCGGCTTCTGGAGCCCCGCCCTCTCAGGTGCTATCGCTGCCTGGAGGTCGGGCACGTGCGAGAGCAGTGCTCCGCCGAGGTTGACCGTAGCGATCAGTGCTACTGCTGCGGTCGGCCTGGGCATAAGGCTGGACAGTGCTCCGAGCAGCCGCGCTGCTCTGTGTGCGAGGCGGCGGGAAAGTCGGCTAACCACAGACTGGGCAGCAAAACATGTGCTGCCCCGCGCCGAACCATAAGCAGGAGAAACGGCGGCGATGGCCCTCGGGCCCCCTCGCAGCCGGTCCGCCCGTCCACTAGCACTAAAGCTCCGGGCGGGGCCGAGGCGGTTTCGATGGACATCGCCATTTAAATGGATCTCCGGGTACTGCAGGCGAATATAAACCACTCCGCCAGAGCTCAGGATCTCTTGACCCAGAGCATGGCGGAGTGGCTTATCCAGGTGGCAATAGTGTCCGAGCCGTATTACGTCCCTCCGCGGGATAACTGGGCCTCGGACCACGAGGGCGTGGTTGCGATCGTCACCCAGGTTTCGGCCGGCTCCCCTCCCCTGGAAAGAGTAAGGAAGGGTCGAGGGTTCGTAGCGGCATACCTGGGTGACGTTATGGTCGTTGGGGCCTACTTCTCGCCAAATCGGAGCCTGGCGGACTTCGAACAGTTCCTGGTCGAAGTCGGGGCCCTGATTGGCCAAAGTCGCCCTAATTTGGTGCTCGTCGCTGGGGATCTCAACGCCAAATCTTTGGCGTGGGGATCTCCTACGGCGAACGCGCGCGGCGAAGCCCTGGAAGACTGGGCGGTCGCCACAGGTCTCGTGGTTTTAAACCGGGGCTCCGTGAACACATGCGTGCGGCAACAGGGCGGCTCTATTGTAGACGTTACGTTTGCAAACGCCGCCCTGGCGCGCCGTGTCCACGGCTGGGGGGTAAGGGAGGATGTCGAGACCCTGTCCGACCACCGGTACATCCAGTACACCCTGTCGGCGCTTCGGTCGATCTCGAGCGACCCGAGCCTCCAGAGACGGGACGGCCCTCGCTGGTCTATCAAAAAGTTAGACAGGGAGGCGCTGCTCGAGGCTGCCATCGTTCAGGCTTGGGTTGCTGGTTCCGAGGTCCCGGAAGACGTGGAGTGCGAAGCGGTGCGGCTCGTTAAGGCCATGTCACATGTCTGTGACGCGGCCATGCCCCGCGTCAAACCAGTCCCACACAGGCGGAAAGTGTACTGGTGGTCCGAGGAACTCGCTCAACTGCGCAAGGCGTGCATTGCCGCCAGACGTCCCTACACGCGGTACAGGAGACGGAGGCAGAGGGACGAGGCCGAAGAGGCCAGGCTATACGCCGTTTACCGGGAAGCCGTTACGACCCTACAAACGGCTATAGCCAGGGCCAAGTCGTTGGCGGAAGAGGAAATGCTGGAGACTCTCAACAAGGATCCGTGGGGGAGGCCGTACAGGATGGTGAGGCAAAAGCTTCGCCCCTGGGCCCCCCCTCTGACGCAGAGTCTCCAGCCGCAGCTTCTCGAGCAAGTGGTAGAAGCCCTGTTCCCCAATAGGGCCGATTATGTTCCTCCTCCGATGGCGTCGCTGGAGGTGACTAATGATGAGGGTGCAGAAGATGCGGACGCTCCTGAAATCTCGGGAGGAGAGCTCGGTGCGGCTGTGTTGCGGCTTCGCGCCAAAAATACTGCCCCTGGCCCAGACGGAATCCCTGGGCGAGCCTGGGTCCTGGCAGCGAATGATCCGCTGGAGCCGCAAACGAGGAGGCTCTTCTCAGAGTGCCTGAAGAGGGGCCAGTTTCCTCGCATATGGAAAACGGGGAAACTGGTACTGATAAAGAAGGAGGGACGCCCTGCTGACTCGCCCTCAGCATACAGGCCGATTGTCCTGCTCGACGAGGCGGGCAAGCTCCTGGAGCGTATAATTGCGGCTCGCCTCGTCAGGCACTTGGAGGGTTCGGGTCCAGACCTGAGTGCTAACCAGTTCGGTTTCCGCCGGGGCAGGTCCACCATCGACGCTATTGCGCGGGTGAGGGCCCTGGCGGACGGAGCCGTGTCCCGGGGTGAGGTTGTCTTGGCGGTGTCCCTCGACATCGCCAATGCCTTTAACACCCTCCCCTGGGGCACGATAAGAGGGGCACTCAGGCATCATTGCGTGCCTTTGTACCTGCGGCGGGTAGTGGATAACTACCTCTCAGAGAGAGCCGTCACGTATCCGACCCGGGATACGTGGCGAAATAAAGAGATGGCATGCGGTGTTCCACAGGGGTCGGTTCTTGGACCGCTCCTGTGGAACATCGGATATGATTGGGTACTGCGCGGGGCCAACTTGCGAGGCGTTGAAGTCGTTTGCTACGCCGACGACACCATGGTGTTGGCCCGCGCTCGCTCATACAGAGAGGTGGTTATCCTGGCTACGGCCGGTGTGGCCCAAGTGGTGGCGAGGATCCGGCGGTTGGGTCTGGAGGTTGCTTTAAATAAATCCGAGGCGCTGTGTTTTCACGGCCCTCGGAGAGCTCCTCCCGCCGGGTCCCGGATCGTAGTTGGGGGTGTGTCCATTGCTGTCGAGTCGACGATGCGGTATCTTGGCCTCGTCCTCGACAGCCGCTGGAATTTTAGGGCACATTTTGAGCGCATGGCGCCCAAACTCGTGGGTGCTGCTGCGGCGCTAAGTCGCCTCCTCCCAAACGTGGGAGAGCCGAAGAGCAGCTGCCGCCGACTGTACGCCGGAGTGGTGCGGTCGATGGCACTCTATGGGGCACCCATCTGGGTGAACGCTCTGACCGCCACTAATCGGGCCCTATTGCGGAGACCGCAGCGGGTCATGGCGGTCAGGCTTATAAGAGGGTACCGCACCATTTCGTGCGACGCGGCATGCGTGCTAGCCGGCACCCCGCCCTGGGAGTTAGAGGCCGAAGTGCTGGCCGATGTTTATCGGCGGGTTGCGCACTTGCGGGCTCGTGGATCCGAGCCGCTTCCGGAGGAGATAAAGCGTCCGGCGCCATAACAAGCGCGCCACCGGCTAGACGCTCGCCGACCCTGTCGCCTGTAGTAGGCGCTGCGCCCAAAGCCCCGGCACCAAACATCCTGCCGGGGCCTAAGGGCAAAAAGAAGAAGGGGAAGGGTCCGGCTAAAAAGAAAGGGCCAGCCGGACCCTCCAAACCACCACCTCCTCGACCACTGCCACCCGCGCCAACGTCCATGGACGAAAGCTGGGTGACAGTGGTCAAGAAGAATAAGAAGCAGGCGCCCCGGGCACAAAGCTCCGGGGCTAAGAAGACGATGGCGGCTGCTGGACCTTCCGCCCCCCCCTCACAAACATCGAGGGGAAAGGGGACAAAGGGAGGTCCAGCTAAGAAGGGGGCTGGGCTGAGGGCCCCCCGATCCGCAGCGGTTGTCCTGACCCTCCAGCCGGGGGCTCAGGACCGAGGCGTCACGTATAAGTCGGTGATGCTCGAGGCCAGGTCCAAGATTGATTTGGACGGCCTCGGGATCACCGGCTTAAGGTCACGCACTGCGCGGACGGGGGCCCAAATCCTTGAGGTCCCGGGCGCCACCAGCGGCGCAAAGGCAGACTCCCTCGCCACAAGGCTGAGGGAGGTCCTCGGCGAGGCCGACGTCCGAGTTACCAGGCCCACGAAATGCGCAGATCTGCGCGTTTCGGGCCTGGATGACTCGGTCTCGCCCGAGGATGTCGCCGCCGCGGTGGCTAAGGTGGGGGGGTGTGCGGTCGAGGAGGTCAAGGCTGGCCAAGTCGTCCGCACACCCTTCGCACAAGGGACCTCCTGGGTCCAGTGCCCAGTGGCAGCCGCCAGGAGGGTGGCCAAGGGGCGTCTGTTGGTGGGCTGGGTCTCCGCCCAGGTAAAACTGATGGAGACCCGGCCCACGAGGTGCTACCGCTGCCTCATGCTTGGGCATGTGAGGCAGGGGTGCACCTCGGCGATCGACCGCAGCGGAGAGTGTTTCCGCTGCGGTGCAACAGGCCACTTGGCCAGGGAGTGCTCGGCCGCTCCGCGCTGCTCACTGTGCGTGGCAGCGGGGAAGCCCGCCGAGCATCGGGCGGGGAGCAGGGTCTGCACGGGGGCGATAGCCCCCAAACGTGCAGGCCTCAAGGCGGCCGGACGGACCCCGGCTGCCGTTGCTCCCGATAAGGATCCTGTGAATGCGGCCAAGTGATGGGCATTCACAGGATCTTACAGGCGAACATCAACCACTGCGCCGGTGCGCAGGACCTCCTCCTGCAATCCATGGCGCAGTGGTCGATCGATGTCGCCGTGGCCGCCGAGCCCTACTACGTCCCCCCCAGCGATAGCTGGGCAGCGGACGTGGACGGCTCGGTGGCCATAATAACTAAAAGAGGGGCAGAGGGCATAATGCCCCCTCCCACCTTGTCGAGGGGCCGAGGCTTTGTGGCGATCCGCTGGGGAGAGATATGCCTAATTGGGGTGTATTTCTCCCCCAACAGGAGTCTCGCCGAGTTCGAAGCGTTCCTGGACCAGGTAGGGGCCCTCATTGGGCAGACCCTACCGTGTCCGGCGCTCGTCGTGGGCGACCTCAACGCCAAGTCATTGGCTTGGGGCTGTCCCGCGACGGATACTCGGGGAGATCTCCTTGCGGAGTGGGCGACGGCTGCCGGCCTCGTGGTTCTGAACCAGGGGTCGGCCAACACCTGCGTGCGCTGGCAGGGGGGGTCCATCGTGGACGTTTCGTTCACGACCCCCGCCGTCGCACGGCGTGTCCGTGAGTGGAGGGTTCTGGAGGATGTGGAGACGTTGTCGGACCATTTGTATGTCCGGTTCGACGTCTCCACAGCCACAGAACGCGCGGACACGCGCCGTCGTCCCGACAGCCGAGCCTCGGCCCGATGGGCCTTGTCCAGCCTAGATCGCGAAGCGGTGGAGATTGCTTCCATCGTCCAGGCCTGGGTAACACCTTCCAGGCCTGTGGAGGTCGAGGTCGAGAGTGAATGGTTCCGGGTCGCGCTGTCGCATATTTGCGACGCGAGCATGACCCGGGCCAAGCCTCGACCTCCGAAGCGTCAGGTGTACTGGTGGTCTCAGGGGATCGGAGAAATCCGGTCCCGCTGCGTTGCAGCGAGACGCCAGTACACCCGGGCCCGCCGTAGGCGGGTCCGTGACGCCGACATGGAAGCCCAGCTGTACGGTGCCTATCGAGAGGTTAAGAAGGCCCTACAGCTCTCCATCGCAGACGCGAAGGCGAGTGCCAGAGCGGAGCTCCTCGAGACTCTAAACCGTGATCCATGGGGGAGGCCGTATAAGATGGTCAGGGGCAAATTACGCCCCTGGTCGCCCCCCCTGACGGAGAGTCTCGAGCCTCGACTGCTGGAGGAGGTTGTTTCGTCGCTGTTTCCGAACAGGGCGGAACATCTCCCTCCAGCGATGGCGCCCCCGCGACGTCAAGCTGACGTCGCGGATGCGAGCGCGGAAGTCGAGGTCCCTCCGGTAACGGAGGGAGAGCTAGGCGCGGCCGTGTTGAGGATGAAATCCAAAAACACGGCTCCGGGACCCGATGGGGTCCCGGGACGCGTCCTGGCTCTGGCACTGGAGGCCCTCGGGGGGAGATTCCGTGGTCTACTGGACGCCTGTCTTCGATCCGGCCGTTTTCCAGCCATCTGGAAAATCGGCCGGCTCGTCCTGATCAAGAAAGACGGGCGCCCCGCGGAATCCCCCTCAGCCTACCGTCCGATCGTGCTACTGGACGAGGTCGACAAGCTCTTTGAGCGCATTATATGCTGTCGCCTCGTCAAGCACCTCCGAGACGTAGGCCCCGATCTGTCCGAACATCAGTTCGGATTCCGGGAGGGAAGGTCGACCGTGGATGCGGTCGGCCGGGTCAAAGCCCTCTCGGAAGAGGCGGCCGCCCAGGGCGGGGTGTTGCTGGCGGTGTCATTGGACATCGCTAACGCCTTTAACACCCTTCCCTGGGCCTGCATTATGGAGGCACTCCGCCATCATAACGTGCCTCCATACCTGCGCCTCATGGTCGGGGCCTACCTCTCGCAGAGATACGTTGAGTATCCGGTCCGGGACGGTAGGCTGGCAAGGTGGGAAACGTCGTGCGGTGTTCCGCAGGGGTCGGTTTTAGGCCCTCTCCTGTGGAACATCGGCTACGACTGGGTGCTGCGGGGCGAGCTCCTCCCCGGAGCAGCGGTCACCTGCTATGCAGATGACACGCTGGTGACCTCCCGGGGGAGCTCGTACCGAGAAGCGGCACGCCTCGCCACTGTGTCGGTAGCACAGGTGGTGAGGCGCATAAGGATGCTCGGCCTGGAGGTGGCCCTACATAAGTCCGAGGCGCTGTGTTTTCACGGCGCCCGGAAGGGGCCACCTCCCGGCGCGAGCATCCAGGTTGGTGGCACTCGAATCGAGGTCAAGCCCGAGATGACACCCCCACACACCCACCCCCCAACACACACAGACATGCTCACACACATGCAGGCAGACACACACCACACGGCACGTATTCGACATAGTTAAAAAAAAGATGCCAAAGGTTGCCGCTTGTTGTCATTTCTCAAACAAAACAGATATGGTCCATGATCTATGATCATAAATAGTGTTCGTTTCGTTATTGTGTGTTGGTGGTGGTTGTGCAGATGCTTCCACTACATCGCGGAGTCGCTGTACAGCGGCGGGTTCACTGGGCGGCGCTGCGCCACCTACGTGGGCGCCATGGCCGGCACCTGCCTGCTGCCCGGCACCCTCGCCATGGGCGGGCTCGTGCCCAAGACCGGGTCAGTTCACACCACTTCATACTCTTCACTGTTACAACAACTATGCAATTCTTCTTCCATCTATGAGTACTCCATTTGACGCATACATAGACCCAGTAATGCCGGATTTAGAATACTCGATACCCTCGGCTTCCATCGCTGGCTAGCTGGTTGGCTAGCAGTAGCTAGCTTGTAAAGATGGTAGTAACCATCTTTTCTAAATCTGCCGCCAAGCAGCAGTGTTAATAGCATTGTTGTGTTCCGGTTGTCAAAGATAAGATGGCCAGTCCCCCAAATGTGTTCGCTTCCACCTTCAAACTCATCTTCACTTAACATCAGGTATGATTGAAGTAAAGTACTAACCCGTTGTGAATAAAAAAAAGAAAGAAAGATCTGTATATGTAGATAATAATATGTAAGTAAGTATACATATCTATTGTACAAACAAACAGATCTCTTGCAACCAACCTGAGTATTGAAATAGGGAAACCAAACTCTGTCCAAACGTTGGTCACACGCGGAGTCATAAGACGTGGGAACGGTGTAGCGTATATTGCGCTCTCCTTAAGGCGACGCTTTTTAAAGCATATTGTCAGTCATTTTACACGAGCAATCTGTGGGTTAATTATACGCAGAGGACGTATAGTGCGCTGCGCGTTCAGTTTAATAACGGGTTCAGAATGCTGATGGGGCTGCCGCGTTTCTGTAGCGCATCAGGAATGTTTGCCGATGCGCATATAGACGGTTTTCACGCCATCATCAGGAAACGTAGCGCGTCGATTTTGAAGCGCGTGCGCGGCAGTTCCAACACCATCCTGAGCACACTGGCGGACAGGTGGGATTCCGTGATGCTGCGGCACTGGATACGCTTGCACACATCCAAATAGTGCTGATTGTGCCGCAGCAGTCGTATGGTCCCTTCTGTTCACAGTTATTATAGATTTAAGATACTAACTTACTCCTATTTTTTTATTTTTAAGTTACTAACCAAAATATGGGTCTAATCCTGAAATAAACTATTTTTATTTTTTTATTTATTTTTTTATTTGCACGCACGGGCCTTGTGGCGCGCGTAGTGATGTTACCATTGTACATATCGATATCTTTATGTGTGAAATGAAATAATGCCTATAATGTTTGAAAAAATGTAATTTGTGAAATATACGTTTAACATAATGATCATTAAATACTAATGATGACGTAATTAAACATAGTTTTTTTTTTTTTTTTTACATATATATAGTAAAGGTGTTTGTAGTAAATTATGATATTGGAGCCCTCAATGCCGTGGTTACCTGAACAGTTGTGTACTTAGCTGATGACCTCGGAAATTTACGTTCGGCTTTGTCGTGGATTTGGCGCCTTACCTAATATCTATCCCTGTCTAACAGTAGACAGAAACAGAAACAGACTGCAAACTCCCCTTTTTGTTCCCTTTAAAAAATATTTCCCTAACTAAACTAAACTAAACTAATCATCATTTCCCGTTCCTCTTCCAGGTCGTCCGGCATCTTCCACCTGATCACAAACGCTGCTCCGCCGTTCTCACAGGGATAAATGTTATGCTGTATTATACTTTTATACTTTTGTACATTAAACTGATACGTTAATGAGATGCTTTTTATTCTATTATTAAATTACCTAATTGGAGTAATTTAAAGAGAAAGAAAGAAAGAAATTGAATATGCAATATTTTATATTACGATTAATAGTCAGTTTGTAAATTTGTACATGCTTCACAGTGCTGCCAAGTGAACCCTGTCGATTGGCCTTAAAAATAAAATTCCTCTGCAAAATTTTTTTCTTAATATAAATGCTGAATGTTTACCTACCCAAGCTAATATGGGTGGGCGGGAGGGCGATTTTTTGCCTTTTTTAGCATCGGAGCGTTTCGTGCGAGGTGTCGTTAGATTGTGTGCAGCGAGATCTACAAGCCTACGCTCCGAAGCTTCGCACGGCGGTTTTAAAAATTAGAGAAACATTTTATTTAATTTTTTCAACGATCGTAGCAAGATTGGGGGCAAGGTGGGGCCACTCTATCCATATGGCTAATCCGAATCTAACCTAACCAATAATCAAACCTAACCCGAATCTAACCTAACGTAAAGCGAATCTAACATAATTCGAATTTAACCTATGCCGAATCTGATCTAACCTAACTTAAACTAACCTAATCCGAATCTAACCTAACCTGAATCTAACCTAACGTAAAGCGAATCTAACATAATTCGAATTTAACCTATGCCGAATCTGATCTAACCTAACATAAACTAACCTAATCCGAATCTAACCTAACCCGAATCTAACCTAACCCGATTCTAACCTAATCCGAATCTCTGGTAGAGGACGATCTCTCCTTGCCCGCCCGCCATATGATGGGCGAAACGCTAATCACTATGTGGTTTGTGTGGGGGTTTCTGGCTCTTCTCTTATATTTTATTTCCACCCTGTCATCCTCTTTGTCGAGGTCGTGAAAAATGCCCCGGTTCTGGTTTCTCAAGGCCTTTTGGACGTCATCGTCTGTATTTAGTAATAACACGTCTTTGATAATCAAAAGCGGGTCTCTATTTTTCACTTCCTCGACGGTTAGGTCTGCTCCTTCTTTTTCTAGTTTTTCTCTAATTTTTTGTTTCTCTCTTCTTTTGTGCTGAAGCCCATTATTATTTTTCTATCCTTTGCCTTTCTCACTCTTTCTACTTTAACCCAGCCTTCCTTTGCATCAACTACTTTTCTAACTTTATCTAATACTTCTTCTCCACTTTCTGTTTCGTCTTTCGACGTCACTATAACAGAGTGTAGTGTAGGTCGCTTTGGTGTCCTTTGTTTCCCACCTTCAGTGACACTTGCGTAAGTTCTGGTTTGTTTCTCCATCGTCTCTTTCAATTCTTCAAGCTTCTTAGTGCTCTCAATCAGGAGTTTTTTTTTTGAATGTTCCTCAATGCGTGTCATAAAGTCTGGGTTAACCATTGTCAAAGAGGTAGAGTTGGTGGCTAGGGTGTCTGGCTCTGTCTGTTTAGTCATTTCTTTTCCGTCTCTTGTCCTCTTTTCTTTCGTGTCTTTTCTTTTTCTGCTTCTTTTACCAGTTGAAATAACCGGTCGAGAGACTCCAGGATAGCGTTCTTTATTTCAGTCCGTCAGGATATAGTTCAGGCCTCCCTCTCTCTCTCCGCCGCCTCCTTCTGCGAGATCTCGCTCTCACAGAAGGAGTGGACCGCTTTCCACTACCTTTCGTCGTCGCCGACCATAGCCTTGACTACGGCGGGCAAGGAGAGATCGTCCTCTACCAGAGATTCGGATTAGGTTAGAATCGGGTTAGGTTAGATCCGGGTTAGGTTAGATTCGGGTTAGGTTAGATTCGGGTTAGGTTAGATATGGGTTAGGTTAGATTCGGATTAGGTTAGTTTAAGTTAGGTTAGATCAGATTCGGCATAGGTTGGGTTAGATTCGGGTTTGGTTAGATTTGGATTAGGTTAGTTTAAGTTAGGTTTGATCAAATTCGGCTTAGGTTAGATTCGAGTTTATGTTGGATTCACTTTACGTTAGGTTAGATTTGGGTTAGGTTAGGTTAGGTTAGGTTAGGTTAGGTTAGATTCGGATTAGGTTAGTTTAAGTTAGGTTAGATCAGATTCGGCATAGGTTGGGTTAGATTTGGATTAGGTTAGTTTAAGTTAGGTTTGATCAAATTCGGCTTAGGTTAGATTCGAGTTTATGTTGGATTCACTTTACGTTAGGTTAGATTTGGGTTAGGTTAGGTTAGGTTAGGTTAGGTTAGGTTAGGTTAGGTTAGGTTTTTTTTTTTTTTTTTTTTTTTTTTTTTTTTTTTTTTTTTTTTATACTAATTCCTCCAACATGATCGGAGTCTATGCTAATCTTTCTCTTTCATTCCAGTTCTATCTTGTATTCCTCTCGCACTTTCATTCCACATACTGTTTCTTTCTTTTATACATCCCTTTCTTTCTTTACAGGGTGGGATTCCCATCTATTTGCCTTATTCTATACTATTCTACTTTATTCTTATTTCAGTTTTGCTCTTCGGGGTATGGTGGGACAACTTTATTTCAAAAATATAACAATATCTTTCTTTATTATTACATATTACTTATTTTACTTATTGTACTTATATCTATTACATTTTGTTTCTTATAACTTTTTATTTCTATGCTAGTCTTAAATATACAACATTATATTGAGATAGCATATTTTCTTAAGCTGTTTTGTTTCTCTTATTGACTACTTTGACTATATTTATACAATACTCTAAAAATATGTTCCTATATTTACTTTGCATTATTTCTTTTATATTTTCTAAATCTAGTTTAATATTTGTTATGCACTCTATGTTATATCGCTGGAGTGAGAATTGTGGGCACTGAGTCAAGAGATGTGGTATGGTTTCGTTTATTTCAGGGTCACAGATGCATGATGGATTCTCCTTGCACTTGAAGCGATTCAAGTATTCGGAGAATCCACCATGCCCCGTCATCAGTTGTGCTGTGAAATTTTCGAAGCTAATCTTCCGTGTCACGCGATATGCTGTTTGGACGTCAGGGAAGAACAGCTTTGTTATCGACGCGGTTTCGCCTGCTTGGTACCTTTGGTTCCATTCGTCAAGCGTAGCCATGCGTATGCTTCGCCTGACGAACGATACCGGGCACAGGTCATAGTCTGGCTTTCTCTTGGAACGTTCAGCGGCCTCTTTCGCCAGGTGGTCAGCTCTTTCGTTCCCCTCTAGCCCTGCATGGGCTTTTATCCAAAATAGGCTTACATGCTTGTTTTGGTGAGATGCCGATTTTACATTATCTCTACTTTGTACTGCGAGGGGGTGGAAGGAGCTGGGATTCACTACCGTTTGAAGTGCGGCCATGGAGTCGCTGAAGATTCCAAAAGTCCGCGCCTTGCTTTTCAGTGCTTCCTCAGTTGCTCTATTTATAGCCAGGAGTTCCGCTTGATACACCGTACTGTAATTTGGCAGGGCAAGTTTGATCGCTCTGGCTTCGGTGGTGCTGTTCCATATGGATAATGCTGCACCAACCTTACCTCCGATTTTGCTCCCGTCGGTGTATATTTTTACGTCGAAGCTACTGTTTTCATCAAGCTGCTCTTGGTTCTTCAACTCCTTGAACTCTAGGACGGTGCTCTCTGCAGGGTGTGGAGCATCTAAAGCACTTGACATCCGCTCGATCTCTCTCCCCGCTAGCGCTGGCCAAGGTACCCCCTTCTTGGCTTCATATAGTGAAGCCGCCTCTCGAACTCGGAGGTCGAGAGGGAGTATCCCGGCCAGCACCAGCGCCGAACTCAGGGAGACCGTGCGGTATGCCTTGCACATCTTTTGAGCTATCCCGCGTTGCACTACTCCCAGTTGTTTGATAACTCCCAGTTTCCTAGCTGCCGGCGCCCAAGCACTGGCGGCGTATAAAATGAGTGGCTCCATGGCAGCTGTGTATATGGTGCGGATTACGTCTGGGTTTAGACCCCAGCTAACCTTGGCCGCTCTGCACAGTTGCTTGTAGATTCCGATGGCCTTTCTGCAAGCGTAGGAAACATGAGAGTTAAACGTGAGCTTGTGATCGATTATGACGCCCAACAGTTTAATTTCGTTGGACAGGCCTATGCTGACCCCGCCCATGCTGAGGCGTGGTGTGTCATATTTTAGTTTTCTTGTCAAAACCATTACACTGGTTTTGTGTGGAGCAAATTTCAATTTGTTCTTGACACCCCACTCCAAAGCATGAGCGAGCTCAGCATTGGCGTGTCTTTCTATTTCACCCGCTGTTTCACCGTCAAACACGAAGACCACATCATCTGCGAACGCTTGGGCATATGTTCCTCTGTTTTTCACAGATTTTAGAAGGGGGTCCAGCAGGAGGTTCCAGAGTATTGGCCCCCCAATGGAACCTTGGACACACCCTTTGCTCGTCTCCTTATCGAACTGCTCTCCGGCGTATCTGACTGAGACCTTTCGTTCTTGGAGATAGCTATCCAGGACCCGCCTCAAGTTGACTGGGCATTTCTCGTCCGCCAGTCGGACTCTTATGGCTGGCCACCAAGCGCTATCGAAGGCTCCCTCTATATCCAACGAGACAAGTGCTACAATTCTCTTTTTGTCCAGCTTGTGATTGATGTGCTTCATGAGATTATAGAGGGAGTCTTCGGTGCTTCGCTGTGGCATGAATCCGTACTGGCTCGTGCTCATCTTTGGCAACAGATGGTGTTTGAGGCGGGCCACTAGCATCTTTTCATAAATTTTTCCGAGTATCGGCAGCAGTCCAATTGGTCTAAAAGATTTCGGGTTTGCATAACTATCTTTTCCCGGTTTTCTCAATATAATGACTGCTGCCTGCTTCCATGGTCTAGGGAAGTGGTGGTACTCCAGGCACTTGTTCAGCAAGGCGAGGAACAGTTCGGGGTTATTGTTCACGACATGGCTACAAATGTCGGCTGTGAAGCCGTCTATTCCCGGAGCTTTCTTCGGATTGAAGGACTGGGATGCGCGCATGAGTTCTGCCATTGTGAACGGCGGGTCACATTGCTCAGCATGTTCCTTGTCATTCACGACTTCGGCTTTGGCTCTGATGGATCGGTGGTAGGTGTTGTCGCTATCTTTGAGGTCTTCAGGGTAAAAAGTCTGTGCCAATAGTTTTACTGAACCTTTTGCATCCAACACTTTCCCATCCTTCTCCAGTGGTACATCCTCTTCCCTTCGTTTCGTCCTTCCGATCACTCTATAAATCCCTTCCCAAACCCCCTCCCTGTCCTGTTTCCCACAGAACTCTTTCCAGCTCTCCGTTTGAGCTCTGACTGCCTCCGTTTCATATTTCTCTTTTTGTTTCAGGTACTCTTCGACTACCCCGGGTCTGCGGATTGGTGCGGCGCATCGGATTCTACGCTTCTTAGTGGCGACTTCCTTCTTCAGCTCGGCGAGTTTCTCGGACCACCACGGCAAGGTAAGTTGATCTTTACATTTTTTAGTTGGTAGAGTTTGCATGCAGGTTTCTTCGATTGCTTTTGTATAATTTTTTATAGCTATTTCAATTTTTTCTACATTGGTAATTTCTTCAATTTTTGTTTTTGTAATTTTAGATTCTGTTGTTAGCTGGCCTAGCTTCTCATGAAATCTAGGCCAGTTAGCTTTTTTAGTATTATATTTCCTAGTGGTTCGTTCTACTTGGAAACCTTTAGATTTTTGCAGGAGAATTTTGAAGACAATGCCGTTGTGGTCCGAGCCCGTGAGACCCTCATCAACTCTCCAGTCATCCACCAAGTTCAGCAAGTCCGTGGAGCAGGCTGTTATGTCCACATAACTGCTGTATCGCACTCCGCCCCGAATGGTGTCGAAGGTAGGGATTTTGCCATTGTTGAGTATGTCCAGTCCCAGCTCTCCAAGGGTCCCCATCAACTCCTCACCTCTGTGATCCACTATCGGGCTGCCCCACCAAGTGCTTTTTGCGTTGGCGTCCCCTCCAATTATTAGCGCTTTCGGACGTAGCTCAAGCTCTATCGCCTTCAGGGATTCAAGGTAACTGTCCATGGGCTTGTCTGGCTCAAAATAGAAAGACACAAGCGTGATCTCCCAGGCACTGGTTTGGATTCCCACCACGACGATGTTATTTGTGGTGAGTTTCGGGTACTGTATTACGACTAGATCGTGATTGAAGACGGCTATTGCCGCTTTTACAGTCCCATCTCCTATGCCAGTGTTCTGGAAGACCCTTACGCCCTTGTGATTACCCATAACTTTGTTCCCGCCCACGTATGGCTCCTGAAGGAGTGCTGCAGCTATTTTCCGCTTTTGAGCCTCGACAATTAACTCAGTAGTGGCCAATTTTTTCCTCTGGAGGTTTGCCTGCAGGAACCCATAGTGGGTTTTTTCCACAGGGACGCCCTTAGCAATAGGCAACCGTCGAGCGAGCTATGTCGTCCCATTTTCTCCGCACTGGACAGTCGCGGCTAAAAGCATTGTGGGCGGCATTTGGCAGCTTTGCACGGTTGCAGTTTACGCACTCTGGAACGTCACCTGTTACCTTGTTTGGGCACTCCTGTATTAAATGCAGACCGCCGCAGTGACTACAAATGTCAGCCGGTTCTTTGCAGAACCTTCTGCCATGTCCGTAGCCCAGGCAGCGGGTACATTGCACCAGGGGGGACTGGTCTTCCACGGTCACTCGCTGGAGGTCTATGCGCAGTTTTGTGGCCTCTATTGAGCGCCTCCAGATAGTGGGTGAGACGCTCATTACGATATGCCCGTTGTGTGGATTTCTTGCCCTGCGGCGATATTTAATTTCAGCTCTATTTTCACTGTCGGGGAGGCCTTTGAACAGCTCCTTGTTCTGGTTTCTGAGGGCCGCCAGAACGTCCTCATCGCTGTGGATGGTAAGGACGTCCCTCAGAATCAAGAGTGGGTCCTTGTTCTTGACATCCTCGACAGTGAGATGTTGTCCTGCTGTTTCAATTCGCTGTCTTACTTTCTTTCTTTCTTCTTCCGTGCTGCATCCCACAATGATTTTCCGGTCCTTGCCTTTCCTCACTCTCTCGACAGTAACCCAACCATCTCTAGCATCTACCGCCTTCCTAATCCTCTCAAGTACCTCATCGGCGGTCTCCTCCTCCTTTGTGGATGTAACCACTACCGAGTGGAGCGCTGGCGGTCGGGCATCCCTTTTGGTGGGTTGGTTGGCCGCGATGCTCGCGTACGATACCTTCCGCACTACGTCTGTCTGAAGTTCGAGGACCTCCTTCAGTTCTTCGAGCTTCCTACTATTCTCTTGTAGAATCTTATTTTGTTCCTCGAACTTCTCCTCTATCACCTTTCTAAGACGTTCATCTTGTTTGGGTGAGGGGGGTGGGACTTCCACCCTTACGCCGCTTTGGTCTTTTCTACCTGCCATTTCCGCCTCCTGGACAAGTTGGTAGAGCCTGTCTATTGCCTGGATCACCTCACTCTTGATCTCCGTCTTGAGATTTCTCGAGTTATTGAGATGGGTCTTGGCCTTGTGGAGACAGGCTCTAGCCTCCCTTATCCTGTCAGGTTGTTTAGCCCTCTGGCTAGATTTTATGGGGCTGGTTGCAGTCCCTTCGGGCTCTACCGATGTACTCCTCGCGGTAGCTGTACTATTTTGGCTCAGGGACGGCCCTGGCTTCGGCTTCGGCCTTGAAAGAACTCCCGCGGACTCGACGCTGCACATCTCCCATTCTCCAATGCTCCTCCTCACTCTTGTCGTACCGGAGGGGCCTGCCCTCTCCATGTCGCTGGCAGTGGGGGAGGAGTTTGAGGTGGAGGTGCTCGCCTGTTGGTCGGAGCCGGTGCGGGTTGTCCTTTTGACGGGTGTGCGGTAGCCTATCATGTTCCGATCTGTGTTGGAGGTTGCGTCAGTGGGTGTAGAGAGCCCAGTCATAAAATTTTTCCCAAAAAGTGGGGACTCGGTATACGTAATATAATATTTTGTAAAGTTGTAAATATAGTCAAATGCTCAAGTAAAGAAAACACAGTAAATAATATTAAAATGAGTCAAAATTCTTATTTAGTCATTTAAAACTACGTTGCTACTACTACACAGTGTCAGATAAAAAATTTTACAAAAATTTTCTTTTTCAAAATTTTTCAAAAAATTTTTCAAAAAATTTTCAAAAATACTTTGTCAAGATTAGCGGGTCCACTTATAGAGCGCTTTCAGCCCTTTCCAACAGTCCAAACCAGAGCCCTCTGCGCCTCCCGGTTGCTGAGCTATGATGATTTGAAGTTTTCCAAGATGGCCGACCTTATGTCAAAATCCTGGAAGAACTTGGTATATCTCAGCTTCTAGACGTCGCAGAAGGATATGGCTTTCGGTTTCGGGCTCGTCTCGACCTCCTCAATGAGGTGGCTCAGGAAATGACTCTACAAAATGTAGAGTCTCAAATATGAATTTACGATGCGGGAGTCGAAAGCCCCCAGCCCACCAACTATGCCAGTCAAAATCCCGGCTCTCCACGCCTCCTGGTCTCGGAGCTATCAACGGTTAAAGATTTTCAAAATGGCGGACGAACTGTCAAATTCAATGTTCAATCGTTGATATCTCCGGTGTCCGACGTCGTAGAGACCCAGGACTTGGAGTGCTGCGATGCTCGTGACCTCCCCCCTTCGCTCGTTACAAAAATAGAGCCGAAAATTTTGACAGCTCGGATTCAACAATTTTGGGTCCGGTGCGATACTACACAAGTTTCTAAGCCTACTAGTCCAAACCGCAGCTTTCTAGCTCGCTGGAGTACCGCGCCAGACCAAAAACAAAATTAACAAGATGGCCGTCGAACTGTCAAAACCCGGGCGTGAACCGCTATATCTCCGGAACGGTTAGTCCGATTGCTCTGAAAATCGATATCTGAGCTGGCCTTGATGTCCTCTATCCGATAAGATCGAAAAAACAATGTCCAATTTTTTCACAAAAAAGTCCAACTTTTTTGGTCCAACTCGGTTCCCCTAGTCACGCTGATGGTAATAGTGAAAATCCCGACTCTGTACGACAAACGGTTTGCCCGCTAGCCGTGTTTAAAATTTTCAAGATGGCGGACAAAATGGCCGCCAAAATGCTATCTCAGGCTGTGGGTGAGCTAGGGGGTCCAACTTTGGACTCAAATAGTGGGAGACGGCTCCAGTAACACATGGGATTTGGACAAATTGGGATATTTCTATTTATTTAGTATTTATTTGGGAAAAACCTTAAAAATGCTGTAATAATTTTATTTATTTATGAAAAATTTTGGAAAATTAGGGAAAATGTATATAAAATTGACCTTTATCAACTGACTATTTACAATTTTAGAAAACTTTACTTTTGAGCAGTTTAGGAAAAGTAGGTATTTACTAATATGTAAATACGCGCGGATTTTAATGAGGTAAAAATCTAATTTTTTCACTAATGGATAGTCTATAAGGATGCACATTAAACTCTAACTAAAAAACCATGTGTCACTCGATCCGTTTCGTCACTAAACTAATTGCAAACTTAACTAAACTTTAAATTTATACTAATACTTAAATAAAAACTTAACTATGTGTCCCACGTCGATAATCTTTTCGGGTCTTGTCTTGGGGCTGCTGTAGGCTCCTGATGGCGTTTTCGCTGTCTTCCTAGCTGTTCTCCTTCCAAAAAAGGCACCACGTGCGTTTTGAAGAAAAATGTCCAGGACTCGTAGGGGCGCGGCGCTAAAAATCTGGACTTGATGTCAAAAGATGGTCCTCCTCGAGGCCCAAAAAGTAGCAGTCGAAAATTGGTGGGGCATCGCTTTAGTTTAGGCGACGCACGCGTTTTTGTTCACAAGTTTTTCCACTTTTTCGCTTCCTAACCTCAAAAAATCCTGTTTTCACTTAATAACTTTTGAGGGCACTTCGCGATTTACACTGCACTGCAATCCAAGGGTGGGGCACAAAATTCCACACACTTTGATATATTGCACGACACGATACGACGAAAATAACCCTTTTTTGGGAATTTTTAACTGCGGAGCGACTTGGAAAGTGATGCGTTCTCCTCGAGGGGTGAAGCGGGACTTGGGTTAGGTTAGGTTAGGTTAGGTTAGGTTAGGTTAGGTTGGGGTGCGACGTCAGACAACCTCCTCGTGTGCTCGGTGGTTACTTGTCCTCCTGGATACGTCTGGGAGGAACGGTAGCTGCTGGGCCGGTGCACCCTGGGCATCGGCCAATAACTTCCCACTTTAAGGGTTCTTATTGGCCGATGGCGAATAGTCTGACAAGGGGGGTGCCCCTCCCAGTGTCCCTCTGATTTCAGAGGGCACAGCGGGATGGGGCAGGGGGTGGGTCCCTATGTGGGACAGGGGCGGGTCGGCTCCCGCCAATTTGGTGGGATGTCCGGCAGGCGCTATGTGCGCCGCCGTCGGAGGAGGGGCTTCGCCACCCGCTCGCGTTCCGTAACCGGCGATCACACCTCAACGACCCCGCTGGTGGCTCCAGTGGGAGATGTCGTGTGTTTCGCTGGCCGGAGGGCTTGCCTTAATTGGCCGGCCCGCGGGAAGGAAAACCCTATAAAACCAGCCCAAGTTTCGGCGCTGGGGCACGCGGCGCCGAATGCCCTCGTCGTCCTACTTTCTTTCGAAAGTGGGATGACGAGGGAGGGTGGAGGGCATACTCCACCCACTAGCGGCCACCCTGGGGTACCGCCCGCCCCCCCAGGCGTAATAGGGTTACCCGGGTGCAGAGGGCACCGCCCGGGTGGACCACGTATTTCCCTCCTGCTCGTGGGAACACTAATCCAGATGTTCAGATCCCCCCCCCAAAAAACAAGATCAGATAAGACCTACAGTTCTAAAGGCCGAACACCGCCCACCAGGGTGTTCGTAAACAGCATGCAGAGGGAGGTCGAGGAGTCGGGTGCGGATGGAGGGTGTAAAGACCTCCTCGGGCCCTCCCATGAGCCGACAGCACCGCAGGGTGTCCAGCCAGTCCAGGTGCTGTCGGACTCCGATAACTCAGTGTCGTCACCGGCTTTGTTACTGTCGTCACCGGCCCCGGGGATTCCGCCCCGGAGCCGAAGACGACAACAACTCCTGGTGAAGCCGGCGACCAGTAAAGTGGTACTGGACGTTGACAGGAGTGTTGCGGCAGGGAGTGAGGAGTTCTTCTCTCCGCGGAAGGTCCTACCTAGGGATCTCCCGGAGGAGGCACTTCTCACCCCCGAACCAAAAAGCAAGACGGCGCCGGAATTCCCGGTGCAAACCGACCTTGCTAGGAAGAGGTTGAGGGCGTCCGCTTCGTCGCAGTCGGATGAGTCGTCGAGTGGCGTCGACTCGTCCGACCCAAGACCGATGGCGAGGCCCCGAGTAGAAGGGCCCGCCAAACGGGGCAAAAAAGGACGCCCTCCCACTACTGGACGCTACGTGGGGCTGTCCAAAGCCAAAGCGGAGTTCCTGGAGCTCAGGCGCCAGGAACTCCAGCTGCAGGCAGAGGAGGAGGCGGCGGAGATGGTCCGCGAAGTGAGCAGCAGGAGGATGGCTCGTATCGCGGATGCATCTCCGACGACGCTAAGCAGCGGAGCGGGGGAGGATGGTGGCAGCACTGCCGAGGCCCTGGATAAACAGGTCCAAAGCAGTGTTGAGACTATCCTCCATATTGCTACGAAGTCAGGCAACCTTAAGGGCACTTTTGTGAAAGCCCTTAAGGTTGCCGCCGCCTCGATCAAGGAGGCTACGGAGGAACTGAGGCAGCGCACTGCCTCAGAGGAGACAGCGAGACTGACCCGGGAAAATGCTCGCCTAAAAGCCGAGATGGCCGAGCTCCGTAAGGAGCTCGGTGAGCTCCGGGTCAGTCTCGAGCAGACGAGGGTGCAGGTGCAGTTCTCCCCCCCAGGGAAGGACCAGGACCTCGAGCGCACCATCATGGAGCGAATCGGCACCATGGTGGGGGCTAGGCTCGAGGCCCTGGAGGGGAGACTGCTCCCTGCAAGTAGAGAGAGGCCGCCGTTAGCGGCGGACAACAGGAGGTCGGCCAGCCCACTTAGGCCGTCTACGTCCGGCGCGGCCACTGTCGCCGCCCCAAGCAGGCGCTCACCAACGCCTGCAATAAGCGCTGTGCCCCCCTCTCCGGTACAAACCATCGCGCCGGGGAATAAGGGCACTAAAAAGAGAGGGAAGGGTCCGGCGAAGAAAGGGTCTGCCGGACCCTCCAAGCAGGCTCCCAAGGAGCCCAGGCCACTGCCACCCGCGCCCGCGTCCATGGACGAGAGCTGGGCGGCGGTGGCGAAAAAGAAGAAGAAGCCCCGGGCGCAAAGCTCCGGGACTCAGTCTGCGGCTGCTAGACCTCCCGCCCCCCCCTCACAAACACCGAGGGGGAAGAAGAAGAGGAAGGGAGGTTCTAGGAAGAAGCAAGGGGCCGGGTTGAGGCCCCCGCGGTCGGCGGCAATCGTCCTGACCCTCCAACCGGGGGCTCAGGACAGGGGGGTGACGTACAAGGCGGTGATGCTCAAAGCTCAGGCCAGCATCCAGCTGGACAGCCTCGGCATCACCGCCTTGAGGTCACGTACCGCGAGGACGGGGGCCCAGATCCTGGAGCTCCCGGGCGCCACCAGCGGCGCCAAAGCGGACTCCCTCGCCGCGAGGATGAGGGAGGTCCTTGACGAGGCCGATGTGCGAGTAACCAGGCCCATGAAGTGCGTAGAGTTACGCATTTCGGGCCTGGACGAGTCGGCCTCGTCGGAGGGGGTCGCCGCTGCGGTGGCGAAAGCGGGGGCGTGTGCGGTCGAGGCGGTCAAAGCTGGCCAAATCGTCCGCACACCCTTCTCGCAGGGGACCTGCTGGGTCCGGTGCCCGGTGGCGGCCGCCAAAACGGTGGCCGCGGGGCGATTGTTGGTGGGCTGGGTCTCCGCCCAAGTCAAGTTGTTGGAGACCCAGCCGACGAGGTGCTACCGCTGCCATATGTGTGGTCACATAAGGCAGCGGTGCACCTCGACGATCGACCGCAGCGGGGAATGCTTCCGCTGCGGTGAAACGGGCCACATGGCCAGGGACTGCTCGGCCGCCCCCCGCTGCTCACTGTGTGTGGCAGCGGGAAAGCCCGCCGACCACAGGGCAGGGAGCAAGGCATGCACGGGGGCGATAGGCCCCAGACGTGCAGCCCCAAAAGCGACCGGACGGATTCCGGCCGCTGCTGCTCCTAATCAGGACCGAGGGTGATTTCCACCCTTTGGGGTCCTGGGGCTGCCGCGAGGACATGGCGCTACACACCCCTGAGGAATGCCCAGTTTGGGCAGGGGAGCGCCATGACCCCGCGTCGCAGCGGTAGGGGGACGACCTCTCCTCCCGGCCATAGCTTAAGCTGTGGCCGGTGACGAGAGGTCGTAGGAAGTGGTTCTCTCCTCCTGCGAGATCGCGGTCTCGCAGGGGGAGGCGGCGGAGAGTGAGATCCCTCCTCTCCGCCGCAGCAGTGCTGGGACCCGGAGGAGATGTGTATATCTCCTCCCCCTACCAGGCGGGGCCTGGGTGGTGATCCGGGGGGATCACCGCCCACACATAGGCCCCGCGAGAAGGCGCGCGTGGTGTTTCCCACGCGCCTTCTAGAGGTGGCTGGACCAGGCGATTCCTCCCTGCTCCAGCCCAGAGGAGGGCCCGCCGCCGCCGTTATCCTGGCGGCGGGCATCGCGCTGGCGTGGCTGCGGACGAATACCGAGATGGTACCCGTGGCCACGTCGCATAGGTGTGCGCGAGGGAACACCGGTGGGTTTTTAGTGGGTATTCCGCCTCCTACCATCCGTTGGTCATGGAGGCGGGGAGTCCCACATATCCCTGCTGCGGGCCCCCGCCTGCGGCAGGTCGAACGCGTAAATGCGTTTTCCCACCGTCAAAAAAAAAAAAAAAAAAAAAAAAAGGTTAGGTTAGGTTAGGTTTTTTTTTTTTTTTTTTAAAAAAAATACATATAAAATCCACAGACTTTTTGTCCGTGCCTTTGTTTTATTAGTTTTGATTTGTTATAGTGTTAATTTTATGCTTATACTATACAGCGTACTGCTAGGTCGCACTTGTGTTACAGCATGCGTGATTTTCGCAAGTGCGACCCCAACTTAAAACTACGGGATGCGTTATTTTTTTTTATTTTTTTTTTTTGTTTTTTGTTTTTTTTTTGTTTTTGTTTTTTTTTTTTTTTTTTGTTTTTTTTTTTTTTTTTTTGTTTTTTTTTTTTTTTTTTTTTTTTTTTTTTCCAGAGAGCATGCATTGATTTTTTTTTATTTTTTTTTTTTTTTTTCCTTAAGTTATATACATACATATTGAATTCAATTTTATCTTATCTTATCTTATAATTTATTTATAAATGTTTATAAATGTGTGGGCAATTCATCCGAGGACGCGGCGCTCGCAGGATCGTTGTAGGTCAGTCCGTGACCTCGCGTACCGCTAATAGTTTTTCCACTACAGCCGCGTTACGGTTCCTTATTGCCATTTTCAGATTGTACTCGAGAATAGAGTTCTTTGTGGCTGAAACTGCAAGGCTTATAAGGCGTCCCGTCGCATCCTCACTGTCGTCTGTGTAGTATACACAGCTTTTAGTGTGGCGTGACACTGCCACTACTGCGTGCGGGACGCTGTCGTGCAGTTTTGTCCTCTTGGTGGCTGCGCGCACTATCACAACCCTCTCGTAGGTAAGTCCCTGGGCCTCATGTATCGTGAGAGTGCGTGATCCTTCTCCCTCCCCGTAGCCCTTGCTTTTAAGGGCTTCCTTATCCGCCTGCGTGTGTACCAGGAAAAGAGTGTTGGGGAGAGTGTGAGGTATCATTGCGTCCGAATACCTATCGAGTCGCAGGGATCTCACTCGGAGTGTGGACGCATACACGCCATTGTAGACTTCGCTAAGGGCGTATGCAACGTCCATCGGGCTGCGATGCGTGCACAGAAGCTCCTGCGTGAATGTTGCCAGGAGGCTTGGGCGGTTATATCGCAGGGGGAAGAGATTCTCCCTGTCGATATAAGGCAGCTGGTTTATGTCTCCGATGAGGAGGATGTTTTCCGCTCCAGTGAGCCGAGTCGCGAGTACTATGGCCCCAAAGTGGTTCATGAGGGCCTCATCGACCATCAGTCTTTCACTCGTCCCTCTCTCGGACTCTTTCAGGCCGTTGACTAGGACGGAGGCCATAGTTCTCACTCTTCTCTCAGCTGCTCGGCCCACCCTGGATATGAGTATCTTTTTAAGATCCTTAGCTGCCTCGGTGGTCGTGGTGATGATAATGTCTTTATCAGCGTTAAAGTTGGCCACCACCCAGGTTGTTTTGCCGCAGCCGGGGACCCCGTTGACCCAATCAATTTTCGGCACCGCCCATGACACGAAGGCGTCTCCTGCTTCCAACGCAGATTCCTCCTCCTCTATTCTCTTAAGGATCTGTTCGTCTAGCATTACCTTCGTGCATCGGGCAGTGACAACTATCGGGTCACCAGGGGGGGTCTTATAAGTCATTCTGCCTGTGTTTTCCGTCTTTTCATCGTCGAGCGGGACGAAACCATCGGTTCCACTAAACGCCATCATATGACGACTCATTTGTGTCCCCTTAAGAACTTGGGAAGAGTCGTTGTTATATATGGTGGCGTCCGCTGCCTCGAGTTTCTCCTTCAATAGTTGGATCTGGATTTTTGATCCTCTCTCACCCAGGTGGTAGGCTTGCAGGATGCTCTGGCAAGTCAGGGTGTTTGCCGTCCTGTTGGCTAATGTTACGGCTTTGAACTCGAGGAAAGCGTTAATATAGTGGTCCAGCGGCCCCGCAGCGGTTCGGAGGACGGGCGGAATGACCTGTCCCATGTCGGCTTTGGTTCGTGCCACCGGGGGTTCCATCCATTCCCGAGTGGTCTCTTTGGAGCTGGAGGCTGCTTGCACTGGTGCCAAGGATCCTATTTGTTTTTTCCTTTTTGTTGGAAAGCTTTGTGATATTGCGTTGAGCGCACTGCACATCGCTTTCAGCGTCTGGGTATTCTTCTTGTGGGCTGGACGCCCGGACTCCGCCGCCCTTGCCTCCGTGATCTTTTGTTGGAGGCGTTCAGAGCCGCTGACTACTGCCGGATTGGGTGTCGGGTGGCCTCTGCTGTCTGTGGGCCGGGTGAGAGTGCCTGGTTGCCGCGGTATTAGGTAGTTCAGGTTTCCCCCTCTCTCCTCATACGCGACCACCTCATGGTGTTCTGAGGCTCTCACGCACCCTATATAATCTGCGGCCGTCCCTTTGATGAAACCTATCACAGCAGCGTCAACGCTGATAACTCTGGGTGCGGCGTCGGCCGTCTTTGCCGTCTGTCCCATTTTGGTTAGCACACTACACGCTTGGGCGAACTGGGATTCTTCTGGACTGCCTTCGAATAGTACGATCGTCTTGTTTTTTGATCGGACCAGTCGACAGCGTCTGCCCGCCAATTCTACCTCGGCAAGCGCGTTGAGCACTTTGCGCTTCATTGTGATCTTGTGTGTGCCACCATTGAGTAAGACGGCCAGGCCCGGAGAAATCTCTACGCTCCTCCCACCCACAGGGTTGCAGAAGCCTATGCCCAGTCTCTCTGTGTTGTTGTCCATGAATAGTGCCACCCCGCGGACCCGTATTCCTGGCGTTCCAATCTCCCCGCAATCCAAGATTTGTAATTCTGTGGTGCGGTTTGACAAGCTTTTCGTGGCTGCCGGGGTCGCTGTGGTGGCCTGATGTTGTGTGTCTGGATGTCCTTGTGAGGTTCGTACAGAAGCGCAGGTGGCGTTTCTCTTGGTTGCTATCCGGAAGATGTGCTCCGCGTATGCCAAGAAAAACGGTCTCTTCTTGTCGTCGTGCATGATGCCGCTAAGGCTATCCGCGTCCACTTTCTGATCCAGTATGGCTTCCAGATCCATACGTGCCGCCAGGAAGCGGGGGCATTCCAAAGTCACGTGCCATACGGACTCTATGACTTCCGCGTCACACTCGCATCCGGGGCTGTCCTTCAGCTTAAATCGGTGCAGGTATTCCGCGATCCCTCCGTGGCCCGTCAAAACTTGTACATGTATGGGCGTCAGTTTCGTCTTTCTGACCATGCGGTATGCTAGGTCCACATATGGGAGAAAGATCTTGGTGACTGTCCCTGTACTGGAGGTTTCGTATCTGGCTTGCCAGATTCGTATGGATTCCTCCCTGATTTTCCTTTTGACGTATGACAGAGGGACTCGGTCGTAGTCCGCATGGGTGTTCGACTTGTGCGCCGCCGCTTTTGCTAGTTCGTCTGCGCGTTCGTTGCCAGCTGTCCCCATGTGAGCTCTGAGCCAAAACAGGTGTACTTCTCCTCCTCTTTTCCTAATTTCCCTTATGTTGTCCTTGATGGATTTCGCCAAGGGATGGCTTGTACGTGGATTTTTGAGGAGATCCAGTGAGGATCTAGAGTCAGATAGTACACTGGCTGTTCGCACACCACTGAACTTCACCTGCCTGACCGCTCTGTATAGAGCGTATAGCTCCGATTGGAAAACCGTGCATGCAGAACCTAGTTGGAATGACAGGGAGTCGACTTCCTTGCCATCCTCCCACCATGTCATTGCTGCTCCCACTTTCCCTTCGTTTTTGCTACCGTCCGTGTATATTTGGGGGCCGGCAATTTGGTGTTCGTCCAGGGATTCCACTAGCTCATACTCCGTTGTTATGAGTCTGGAAGGATGGGGCTGGTCGGCGTGGCTTGCCCGACTTTCGAGCTGTTTGCCTGGCGGCAAGTAATCCTGTGATCGCCCTGTTTTGACTTTATAGAGGGTGGCCGCCTCCTTGATTTTTAGGTCAAGGGGCAATAACCCCGAGAGAACCAGCGCGGAAGTAAGCGACACCGTGCGGTATGCCTTGCAGATTTTCTGTGCAAATCTCCGCTGCAGCGCATTAAGTTGGGTCTTGACCATCTCCAGCTCCACCGCTGGAGCCCATACTGCCGCGGCATACATCACGATGGGTTCGATTACAGCGACGTATATGGTTCTGATGATGTCTCCATTTAAGCCCCAGGTCACCTTTGCGGCGCATGCGAGTTGTTTGTAGATGTCCGCTGATTTTCTGCATACCGCGGATACGTGCGCTTTGAAGGTGAGTCTGTGGTCTATTATGAGCCCAAGGAGCTTCATTTCCTTGACAAAAGTCAACCTTTTGCCTGCCATATATAGTTCGGGGTCTTTGTACTTGAGCTTCTTTGTGATGACCATGGCGTTGGTCTTATGTGGTGCAAAGTTTAGCTTGTTCCGCTGGCCCCATTTCACTACGGTGTCTAAGGTAGTGTTGGCTGAAAGCTCCAGGACGTCGGCCGAGTGATCCGAGAACACCATCACCACGTCGTCCGCGAACGCCTGAGCGTAAACTCCCGCCTCAGTGAGTTTGTGAAGTAGCGAGTCCAAGATCACGTTCCAAAAAGTTGGACCTCCAATGGAGCCCTGTACGCAACCTTTTGTCGTCTTTTTCTCGGAGGTCGCTCTAGCGTAGTTAACTGTGATGCTACGTTCACTGAGATAGGAGTCCACCAGGGCATATAGGTTTCTGGGGCACCTCTTGGCAACGAGTTGTTTTTTTAGGGCTGGCCACCATGCGTTGTCAAAGGCCCCCTCTATGTCTAGGGAGATTATAAGGATTATCTTCTTTGCGTTAATCTCCTTATGAACATGCTCCATCAGGTCATAGAGGGCGTCCTCGGTTCCACGCTGCGGCATGAAGCCATACTGTCTGTCGTTTAGTGTTGGAAGGATGTGCCAATGGAGTCGACCCACCATCAGTTTCTCTACGATCTTCCCTAGCACTGATAGCAGGCCTATTGGTCTGTAAGACTTCGGCTGGGTGTAGTCGTCCTTTCCAGGTTTGCGGATGATGACGACATGAGCCACTTTCCACTGCTTTGGGAAGTACGCTAGCTCTAGACATTTGTTGGCCAGTGCCACGAATGCTTCCTTTCCGCTGCGGATCGCGGCTATGCAGATGTCAGCTGTTAATCCATCCGGTCCGGGTGCTTTTTTAGGATTCAGTGTCTGTAATACTGATTCCAGCTCCTCCGGAGAGAAAGGAGGATCATCTTCGGCCAAATCCGCTATCTGTTTGGCCGGTACACCATCCGTCCGCCTTCGGATGCGCATGTGTTGGATTGTGTCGGTGGCGGGTGAGTCGTCAGGGTAGAAAGTCCTGGACAGGAGTTTGGCGGATTCCTCCGGACTCAACGTGCTTCCATCGACGCCTCGGAGCAAGGTGTCCTCCTGTCTTCTAGCCGTTAGGTTAGGTTAGGTTAGGTTAGGTTAGGTTAGGTTAGGTTAGGTTAGGTTGGGGTGCGATGTCAGACAACCTCCTCGTGTGCCTGATGGCTACTTGTCCCCCTGGATACGTCTGGGGGGAACGGTAGTCGTTGGGCCGGTGCACCCTGGGCATCGGTCAACAACTTCCCTTTAAGGGTTCTTGTTGACCGATGGCTAATAGTCTGACGGGGTGGGCTCCTCCGCGTGTCCCTCTGGTTTAGCAGAGGGCACTGCGGATGGAGCAGGAGACGCTCCCCTCCTAGTGGGGGAGTAAGGGTGGGCTCGGTGTGCACTCGCACTGCCGCCGAGCAGGCCTGGGGAGGAGGTTTGGGGTGAACCTCCTACCCCTTGCCACCGCCGGGCTCGTAATCCGGGACCGCGGCTTTCAGCTGCAGTCCGGGACCGAGGGTCTTGGCTTAACCGCCCGGACTGCGAGGAAGGAAAACCTCTATAAAAAACCAGCCCAAGTCTCGGCTCCGAGGCCTGCCTCGGCGCCGAGATGCCCTCGTCGTCCCACTCCCGAAAATTCGTTTTCGGGAGTGGAGCGACGAGGGATGGTGGAGGGCGAATTCCACCACAGCGGGCTGCGGCGAGGAAGCGGCGCTCCCTGAGGAATGCCCATATATCCATATGGGCAGGGGACGCCGTGGAATCGTCTGCAGCACTTGGGCGACCTCTCCTTGACGACTGCAGCTAAGGCTGCGGCCGTCGACGAGAGGTCGTGGGAAGCGGCCCTCTCCCTCTGCTCGCAGGGGGAGACGGCGGGGGGGTTGGGGGGGCGGTTTTCCCCCGCCTCCTCTCCGGGCCTCCCGCTGTTGCAGGCCGCTATGGTAGGGGACGACCTCTCTGCTGAGAGGTCGTAGCCGTGCGGGACGGCCACTCTTTGCCGGCCGCAGCCAGGTTCGAGCTGCGGACGCCAAGGAGAGGCCGTGGAAAGCGGTCCTCTCTCTTTGCGAGGTCACTCGCAGAGCGAGGGGAGATGCAGCCGCATGGGGGGCACGGAGGAGAGCTTATCTTTAATGATAGGCGATCCTCTGCCCCCCCTACCCTGCGGGGCCGTGGGTGGCGATCCGGGGGGATCACCGCCCACACATAGGCCCCGCGAGAAGGCGCGCGCGGTGTTTTCCGCGCGCCTTCTAGAGGTGGCTGGACCAGGCGATTCCTCCCTGCTCCAGCCCAGAGGTGGGCCTGCCGCCGCTTTTGTCCTGGCGGCGGGCACCGCGCTGGCGTGGCTGCGGACGAATACCAGATGGTACCCGCGGCCACGCCGTCAACGGCGCGCGCGAGGGAACACCCAGGAGTTTTTAGTCGGTAGGCCGGCACCTTCTGTGCCGGAGTCCGACATAATCCGCCCCCCTCCCCCGAGGAGGGCGGATAAGCATGAGCGTTTCTCCTGGTAAAAAAAAAAAAAAAAAAAAAAAAAGGTTAGGTTAGGTTAGGTTCCCCCCCGACGTGTCGCCACCTTGCCGTGGTGGGGGGGCTTGCGTGTCTCGAGGACGCCCAGGGCTACGCCGGATAGGGCTTCCCATACCGGACAGGCCTGGGTCGAGAGGCCAGACAAAGAGCGGCACACACGAGGGTTCTCCGCGTGTCCCCCTGTTCAGCAGAGGGCACTGCGGATGCAACGAGTGGACCCGGGGCGATCTGCCCCTGGGTCGGAGGGTTAAACTGGGACCCTTGGCTGCTGCAGTTCTGTGGCAGTCATTGGGCTCTGGTATTTTTGTAGGAAGAAAACCTCGATAAAAAATCACCCCGTAATCCCTCCAGCGGCTCAACGCAGCGCTGGAGGAGAATTGCTGGCGGGTATCCAGCCTTAACTGCGTGCCGGCAGCCCCGGCACCAATAGACGATGATGGAGAATGAGTACCGATAAAAAGAAACTACCCCAGGGAGGTACCCGAAAGGGAGAATCCTCCCCTGCGCTCATTAGCGCAGGCTGCCCCTCGTATTCTGGGGGGGGCGATTCTGTACTCTCACGTTCACACACCGACGACTTTGGCAAATGCTACACTGACTCCGATGATTGCTCCAGCGATATGGCAAAAGGATTAGGAACGGACGCGGCGATGGACTCGGACGCGAGTCAGGTCTCCGTCACGTCCAAACGGGTTCGGACGGCCAAGGGCCAAACTTTGAAGACCCCAAGAGGGAAGAGGCGCCGTGTAAGCGGCTCTAGCTCCGCCTCATCCGACGACGGAGAGCAGCAAACCTGCAGCTCTCCAGTCACAAGGGGGAGAGGTAGACCGCCTACAACCGGCCAGTACGTCGGCTTGGCTAAGGCGAAAGAAGCCCTTAACAAAGCTAAAAGGGAGGAGCTGCGGCTCAAAGCCGAAGAGGAGGTCGCGGAGGCGAGCCAGGCGGTCCAAAGGGCCAGGATCGCTCGCTTCGCGGCCGCCGTTAACCAGGAGACACCGTCGGTGGCCAAATCCGCCACCGACCTCACAAAAGCGGTTATGGATAGTGTGACCATCATAGAGCAGGTGGCCACAAAATCCTCCCAGTTGAAGGGCACGTTTGTGCGTGCCCTGAAAGTCTCGGCCGCGTCCATCGCTGACGCCGTCTCGGAGTTGAGCACTCGCTCCGTCAGCGATGAGACTGCGCGCCTTCACGAG
Source organism: Oegoconia quadripuncta (assembly GCA_949316235.1). Lineage (NCBI taxonomy): Eukaryota > Metazoa > Arthropoda > Insecta > Lepidoptera > Autostichidae > Oegoconia > Oegoconia quadripuncta. The sequence continues at coordinate 36,241,095 of OX438747.1, forward strand.
GATAATGCCCGGCTCCAATCCGAGCTTACGAAAATTAAGGAGGAGGTGGCCCAACTCAGGGCCGAGCTGGAAAAAGGGCGAAGGCTGAATAGCCCCCACCCTCCTACCATCCCGGATGTTTCAATGAGGGAGATGCCTCTCCCGCAATCCTCAGAGGAACTGCTGCGTTCCGTCATGTCCCAAGTTGGGGACATGATGAACGCCAGGCTTGAAGCTCTGGAGGAGAGGCTTCTCCCCGAGAAGCGCCTGCGGCCTCCTCTGGCCGCGGACCGCAAGAGGGACGCAGCCCAGGCTGCTATTGACGAGGTCCCTATGGCCAGTCCCGCGCGCCCACCTGCTCCAGCGGCAGCACCAAAGGTGCAGCAAGCCGCACCCCTCGAGCCCCCTAAGGGGCGGAAGGGGAAGAGAGGCGGGCGCAAAACAAAGAAAAGCAAGGCCGCCGGTCCCCCGGCCGCCCAGGCAGAGCCCCGGATCCTGCCACCCGCCCCCACGTCCATGGATGTCGACTGGAGCGTGGTGGTCAGGAGGGGCGCCAAAAGCAAGAAGCCCGCTCCGGCCCCGGCTGAAGGCAACCGTCCGCCTCCGCCGCCGCCGCCGCCCAAAAAGAAGGCCGCCCGCAACAGGGCCCGACGCATGCGTCCTCCTCGCTCCTCGGCTGTAGTGATTTCATTGCAGCCGGGAGCAGTAGAGAATGGTGCCACTTACGACCAAGTGTTGCGGGTGGCAAAAAGTAGGGTCGACATCGCCAGCCTGGGCATCCAGGCGCTCCGCGTCCGCCGAACGGCGACTGGAGCGCGCCTACTGGAGGTGCCCGGTGCAACCAGCGGCGACAAAGCGGACTCCCTGGCTGCCAAGCTACGGGAGTCCCTCGGTGAGGACACCGTAAGAATCTCCAGGCCCACGATCTGCGCAGATCTGCGCATCTCGGGCCTGGACGACTCCGTCACAACGGCGGAGGTAATTGCGGCGGTGGCCCGTGTCGGGGCCTGCACGGAGGAGTCCATAAAGACCGGTGGAATCCGTCAAGATTTCACCGGTCTTTTCTCAATGTGGGCGCGCTGCCCGGTGTCGGCGGCAAAAAAGGTGGCCCTGGCCGGTCGCCTCTTAGTTGGGTGGGTTGCGGCCCAAGTTAGGCTGCTCGACCCCAGGCCCCGGCGTTGTTACCGGTGTCTGCAGGTCGGGCACGCCCGAGAAATGTGTTCGGCTGAGGTGGACCGCAGCGGTCAATGCTACCGCTGCGGCCAACTCGGCCATAAGGCAGCTCAGTGCTCGGCCGATCCACACTGCACTCTGTGTGCGGCCGACAATAAGCCGGCCGAACACAGAGTCGGCAGCAAGCTGTGCGCTGCCCCCTCCACACTAAGGAGGGGAAAAAAGAGTGTCGCCCCCTCCAAGGCGCAGACGGCCGACACACGGCCGAGGCGCGCCCAGGCGGGCAGAAGGCCATAAGGCCGTGATGTCTGTCGACGCGCCCAAGTGTTCCGGGCGCGTCGACACACGTGGTGGTAGAGACCTAGCGACGGTCTCCGAGAGGGGTCCGATCTTCGGACGTCCGCTGGCGGGGTTGCAGTAGGCGTGCAGAGCAATCCTGGGCCCCGCCACTAGGCGGCGTGTTGGAACACCGAGGAGTTTTAGTGGGTAGTCCCGCCACTCTGGCGGGGAGTCCCACATACTCCCGTCACTGTGGTCTGTGGCGGGAGACGCGTAAAAGCGTTTCTCCTCGTAAAAAAAAAAAAAAAAAAAAAAAAGGTTAGGTTAGGTTAGGTTAGGTTAGGTTAGGTTTGGCGGATGCCCGACCGAGTCCGTGCGGGCTGGCGAAATTCGCCAAAACCAATCGGGTCTCGGCTCAGTAATGGTGCGTTGCCCAATCGTGGCGGCCAATAAAATTAAGGTCGGCGGGAGGCTACTGATTGGGTGGGTGTCCGCCCAAGTGCGGCTTCTGGAGCCCCGCCCTCTCAGGTGCTATCGCTGCCTGGAGGTCGGGCACGTGCGAGAGCAGTGCTCCGCCGAGGTTGACCGTAGCGATCAGTGCTACTGCTGCGGTCGGCCTGGGCATAAGGCTGGACAGTGCTCCGAGCAGCCGCGCTGCTCTGTGTGCGAGGCGGCGGGAAAGTCGGCTAACCACAGACTGGGCAGCAAAACATGTGCTGCCCCGCGCCGAACCATAAGCAGGAGAAACGGCGGCGATGGCCCTCGGGCCCCCTCGCAGCCGGTCCGCCCGTCCACTAGCACTAAAGCTCCGGGCGGGGCCGAGGCGGTTTCGATGGACATCGCCATTTAAATGGATCTCCGGGTACTGCAGGCGAATATAAACCACTCCGCCAGAGCTCAGGATCTCTTGACCCAGAGCATGGCGGAGTGGCTTATCCAGGTGGCAATAGTGTCCGAGCCGTATTACGTCCCTCCGCGGGATAACTGGGCCTCGGACCACGAGGGCGTGGTTGCGATCGTCACCCAGGTTTCGGCCGGCTCCCCTCCCCTGGAAAGAGTAAGGAAGGGTCGAGGGTTCGTAGCGGCATACCTGGGTGACGTTATGGTCGTTGGGGCCTACTTCTCGCCAAATCGGAGCCTGGCGGACTTCGAACAGTTCCTGGTCGAAGTCGGGGCCCTGATTGGCCAAAGTCGCCCTAATTTGGTGCTCGTCGCTGGGGATCTCAACGCCAAATCTTTGGCGTGGGGATCTCCTACGGCGAACGCGCGCGGCGAAGCCCTGGAAGACTGGGCGGTCGCCACAGGTCTCGTGGTTTTAAACCGGGGCTCCGTGAACACATGCGTGCGGCAACAGGGCGGCTCTATTGTAGACGTTACGTTTGCAAACGCCGCCCTGGCGCGCCGTGTCCACGGCTGGGGGGTAAGGGAGGATGTCGAGACCCTGTCCGACCACCGGTACATCCAGTACACCCTGTCGGCGCTTCGGTCGATCTCGAGCGACCCGAGCCTCCAGAGACGGGACGGCCCTCGCTGGTCTATCAAAAAGTTAGACAGGGAGGCGCTGCTCGAGGCTGCCATCGTTCAGGCTTGGGTTGCTGGTTCCGAGGTCCCGGAAGACGTGGAGTGCGAAGCGGTGCGGCTCGTTAAGGCCATGTCACATGTCTGTGACGCGGCCATGCCCCGCGTCAAACCAGTCCCACACAGGCGGAAAGTGTACTGGTGGTCCGAGGAACTCGCTCAACTGCGCAAGGCGTGCATTGCCGCCAGACGTCCCTACACGCGGTACAGGAGACGGAGGCAGAGGGACGAGGCCGAAGAGGCCAGGCTATACGCCGTTTACCGGGAAGCCGTTACGACCCTACAAACGGCTATAGCCAGGGCCAAGTCGTTGGCGGAAGAGGAAATGCTGGAGACTCTCAACAAGGATCCGTGGGGGAGGCCGTACAGGATGGTGAGGCAAAAGCTTCGCCCCTGGGCCCCCCCTCTGACGCAGAGTCTCCAGCCGCAGCTTCTCGAGCAAGTGGTAGAAGCCCTGTTCCCCAATAGGGCCGATTATGTTCCTCCTCCGATGGCGTCGCTGGAGGTGACTAATGATGAGGGTGCAGAAGATGCGGACGCTCCTGAAATCTCGGGAGGAGAGCTCGGTGCGGCTGTGTTGCGGCTTCGCGCCAAAAATACTGCCCCTGGCCCAGACGGAATCCCTGGGCGAGCCTGGGTCCTGGCAGCGAATGATCCGCTGGAGCCGCAAACGAGGAGGCTCTTCTCAGAGTGCCTGAAGAGGGGCCAGTTTCCTCGCATATGGAAAACGGGGAAACTGGTACTGATAAAGAAGGAGGGACGCCCTGCTGACTCGCCCTCAGCATACAGGCCGATTGTCCTGCTCGACGAGGCGGGCAAGCTCCTGGAGCGTATAATTGCGGCTCGCCTCGTCAGGCACTTGGAGGGTTCGGGTCCAGACCTGAGTGCTAACCAGTTCGGTTTCCGCCGGGGCAGGTCCACCATCGACGCTATTGCGCGGGTGAGGGCCCTGGCGGACGGAGCCGTGTCCCGGGGTGAGGTTGTCTTGGCGGTGTCCCTCGACATCGCCAATGCCTTTAACACCCTCCCCTGGGGCACGATAAGAGGGGCACTCAGGCATCATTGCGTGCCTTTGTACCTGCGGCGGGTAGTGGATAACTACCTCTCAGAGAGAGCCGTCACGTATCCGACCCGGGATACGTGGCGAAATAAAGAGATGGCATGCGGTGTTCCACAGGGGTCGGTTCTTGGACCGCTCCTGTGGAACATCGGATATGATTGGGTACTGCGCGGGGCCAACTTGCGAGGCGTTGAAGTCGTTTGCTACGCCGACGACACCATGGTGTTGGCCCGCGCTCGCTCATACAGAGAGGTGGTTATCCTGGCTACGGCCGGTGTGGCCCAAGTGGTGGCGAGGATCCGGCGGTTGGGTCTGGAGGTTGCTTTAAATAAATCCGAGGCGCTGTGTTTTCACGGCCCTCGGAGAGCTCCTCCCGCCGGGTCCCGGATCGTAGTTGGGGGTGTGTCCATTGCTGTCGAGTCGACGATGCGGTATCTTGGCCTCGTCCTCGACAGCCGCTGGAATTTTAGGGCACATTTTGAGCGCATGGCGCCCAAACTCGTGGGTGCTGCTGCGGCGCTAAGTCGCCTCCTCCCAAACGTGGGAGAGCCGAAGAGCAGCTGCCGCCGACTGTACGCCGGAGTGGTGCGGTCGATGGCACTCTATGGGGCACCCATCTGGGTGAACGCTCTGACCGCCACTAATCGGGCCCTATTGCGGAGACCGCAGCGGGTCATGGCGGTCAGGCTTATAAGAGGGTACCGCACCATTTCGTGCGACGCGGCATGCGTGCTAGCCGGCACCCCGCCCTGGGAGTTAGAGGCCGAAGTGCTGGCCGATGTTTATCGGCGGGTTGCGCACTTGCGGGCTCGTGGATCCGAGCCGCTTCCGGAGGAGATAAAGCGTCCGGCGCCATAACAAGCGCGCCACCGGCTAGACGCTCGCCGACCCTGTCGCCTGTAGTAGGCGCTGCGCCCAAAGCCCCGGCACCAAACATCCTGCCGGGGCCTAAGGGCAAAAAGAAGAAGGGGAAGGGTCCGGCTAAAAAGAAAGGGCCAGCCGGACCCTCCAAACCACCACCTCCTCGACCACTGCCACCCGCGCCAACGTCCATGGACGAAAGCTGGGTGACAGTGGTCAAGAAGAATAAGAAGCAGGCGCCCCGGGCACAAAGCTCCGGGGCTAAGAAGACGATGGCGGCTGCTGGACCTTCCGCCCCCCCCTCACAAACATCGAGGGGAAAGGGGACAAAGGGAGGTCCAGCTAAGAAGGGGGCTGGGCTGAGGGCCCCCCGATCCGCAGCGGTTGTCCTGACCCTCCAGCCGGGGGCTCAGGACCGAGGCGTCACGTATAAGTCGGTGATGCTCGAGGCCAGGTCCAAGATTGATTTGGACGGCCTCGGGATCACCGGCTTAAGGTCACGCACTGCGCGGACGGGGGCCCAAATCCTTGAGGTCCCGGGCGCCACCAGCGGCGCAAAGGCAGACTCCCTCGCCACAAGGCTGAGGGAGGTCCTCGGCGAGGCCGACGTCCGAGTTACCAGGCCCACGAAATGCGCAGATCTGCGCGTTTCGGGCCTGGATGACTCGGTCTCGCCCGAGGATGTCGCCGCCGCGGTGGCTAAGGTGGGGGGGTGTGCGGTCGAGGAGGTCAAGGCTGGCCAAGTCGTCCGCACACCCTTCGCACAAGGGACCTCCTGGGTCCAGTGCCCAGTGGCAGCCGCCAGGAGGGTGGCCAAGGGGCGTCTGTTGGTGGGCTGGGTCTCCGCCCAGGTAAAACTGATGGAGACCCGGCCCACGAGGTGCTACCGCTGCCTCATGCTTGGGCATGTGAGGCAGGGGTGCACCTCGGCGATCGACCGCAGCGGAGAGTGTTTCCGCTGCGGTGCAACAGGCCACTTGGCCAGGGAGTGCTCGGCCGCTCCGCGCTGCTCACTGTGCGTGGCAGCGGGGAAGCCCGCCGAGCATCGGGCGGGGAGCAGGGTCTGCACGGGGGCGATAGCCCCCAAACGTGCAGGCCTCAAGGCGGCCGGACGGACCCCGGCTGCCGTTGCTCCCGATAAGGATCCTGTGAATGCGGCCAAGTGATGGGCATTCACAGGATCTTACAGGCGAACATCAACCACTGCGCCGGTGCGCAGGACCTCCTCCTGCAATCCATGGCGCAGTGGTCGATCGATGTCGCCGTGGCCGCCGAGCCCTACTACGTCCCCCCCAGCGATAGCTGGGCAGCGGACGTGGACGGCTCGGTGGCCATAATAACTAAAAGAGGGGCAGAGGGCATAATGCCCCCTCCCACCTTGTCGAGGGGCCGAGGCTTTGTGGCGATCCGCTGGGGAGAGATATGCCTAATTGGGGTGTATTTCTCCCCCAACAGGAGTCTCGCCGAGTTCGAAGCGTTCCTGGACCAGGTAGGGGCCCTCATTGGGCAGACCCTACCGTGTCCGGCGCTCGTCGTGGGCGACCTCAACGCCAAGTCATTGGCTTGGGGCTGTCCCGCGACGGATACTCGGGGAGATCTCCTTGCGGAGTGGGCGACGGCTGCCGGCCTCGTGGTTCTGAACCAGGGGTCGGCCAACACCTGCGTGCGCTGGCAGGGGGGGTCCATCGTGGACGTTTCGTTCACGACCCCCGCCGTCGCACGGCGTGTCCGTGAGTGGAGGGTTCTGGAGGATGTGGAGACGTTGTCGGACCATTTGTATGTCCGGTTCGACGTCTCCACAGCCACAGAACGCGCGGACACGCGCCGTCGTCCCGACAGCCGAGCCTCGGCCCGATGGGCCTTGTCCAGCCTAGATCGCGAAGCGGTGGAGATTGCTTCCATCGTCCAGGCCTGGGTAACACCTTCCAGGCCTGTGGAGGTCGAGGTCGAGAGTGAATGGTTCCGGGTCGCGCTGTCGCATATTTGCGACGCGAGCATGACCCGGGCCAAGCCTCGACCTCCGAAGCGTCAGGTGTACTGGTGGTCTCAGGGGATCGGAGAAATCCGGTCCCGCTGCGTTGCAGCGAGACGCCAGTACACCCGGGCCCGCCGTAGGCGGGTCCGTGACGCCGACATGGAAGCCCAGCTGTACGGTGCCTATCGAGAGGTTAAGAAGGCCCTACAGCTCTCCATCGCAGACGCGAAGGCGAGTGCCAGAGCGGAGCTCCTCGAGACTCTAAACCGTGATCCATGGGGGAGGCCGTATAAGATGGTCAGGGGCAAATTACGCCCCTGGTCGCCCCCCCTGACGGAGAGTCTCGAGCCTCGACTGCTGGAGGAGGTTGTTTCGTCGCTGTTTCCGAACAGGGCGGAACATCTCCCTCCAGCGATGGCGCCCCCGCGACGTCAAGCTGACGTCGCGGATGCGAGCGCGGAAGTCGAGGTCCCTCCGGTAACGGAGGGAGAGCTAGGCGCGGCCGTGTTGAGGATGAAATCCAAAAACACGGCTCCGGGACCCGATGGGGTCCCGGGACGCGTCCTGGCTCTGGCACTGGAGGCCCTCGGGGGGAGATTCCGTGGTCTACTGGACGCCTGTCTTCGATCCGGCCGTTTTCCAGCCATCTGGAAAATCGGCCGGCTCGTCCTGATCAAGAAAGACGGGCGCCCCGCGGAATCCCCCTCAGCCTACCGTCCGATCGTGCTACTGGACGAGGTCGACAAGCTCTTTGAGCGCATTATATGCTGTCGCCTCGTCAAGCACCTCCGAGACGTAGGCCCCGATCTGTCCGAACATCAGTTCGGATTCCGGGAGGGAAGGTCGACCGTGGATGCGGTCGGCCGGGTCAAAGCCCTCTCGGAAGAGGCGGCCGCCCAGGGCGGGGTGTTGCTGGCGGTGTCATTGGACATCGCTAACGCCTTTAACACCCTTCCCTGGGCCTGCATTATGGAGGCACTCCGCCATCATAACGTGCCTCCATACCTGCGCCTCATGGTCGGGGCCTACCTCTCGCAGAGATACGTTGAGTATCCGGTCCGGGACGGTAGGCTGGCAAGGTGGGAAACGTCGTGCGGTGTTCCGCAGGGGTCGGTTTTAGGCCCTCTCCTGTGGAACATCGGCTACGACTGGGTGCTGCGGGGCGAGCTCCTCCCCGGAGCAGCGGTCACCTGCTATGCAGATGACACGCTGGTGACCTCCCGGGGGAGCTCGTACCGAGAAGCGGCACGCCTCGCCACTGTGTCGGTAGCACAGGTGGTGAGGCGCATAAGGATGCTCGGCCTGGAGGTGGCCCTACATAAGTCCGAGGCGCTGTGTTTTCACGGCGCCCGGAAGGGGCCACCTCCCGGCGCGAGCATCCAGGTTGGTGGCACTCGAATCGAGGTCAAGCCCGAGATGAGGTATCTCGGACTTGTCCTCGACCCGCGCTGGAGTTTCCGTGGGCACTTCGCCCGCCTGGCCCCCCGATTGATCGCGGCATCGGCTGCCCTAAGGCGGCTGATGCCAAACATCGGGGGGCCCGAGTCGGCAAGCCGCCGCCTCTACATGGGGGTGGTGCGGTCGATGGCCCTTTACGGGGCCCCGATCTGGGCGGAGACCCTGACGGCCCGTAGTAATATCACCCTTCTGAGAAAACCTCAGAGGGTGATGGCCGTCAGCGTCATACGCGGATACCGCACCATTTCTTTTGAGGCGGCGTGCGCATTGGCGGGCTCACCTCCCTGGGACCTGGAGGCGGAGGCCCAGGCGTCACTGTATAAGTGGCGCAAGGGCCTCCTCCTCCGGGGCGAACATCCTTCTCCAAGGGAGGTGGAAGTGCGGAAACTCCAGGCTCGACAGTCCGTGCTGGGGATCTGGGGGGTAAGGCTGGCCTCGCCAGAGGCCGGCCGCCGGACTGTTGAGGCGCTCCGTCCGGTAATAAGGGACTGGACGGAGCGCATGCGGGGCTCGCTGACCTTCCGCGCGGTGCAGGTTCTCTCGGGCCATGGATGCTTCGGGAGGTACCTGCACCGCATCGCCGGAAGGGAGGCGACCGATGAGTGCCACCATTGTGGCTGCCACGAGGACACGGCGCAGCACACCCTCGAGGAATGCCCAGCCTGGGCGGGGGAGCGCCGCGACCTCGTCGCAGCGGTAGGGGACGATCTCTCCTTGCCGGCCGTAGTCAAGGCTATGGTTGGCGACGAGAGGTCGTGGAAAGCGGTCCTCTCCTTCTGCGAGTGCGTGCTCACGCAGAAGGAGGCGGCGGAGAGAGAGAGGGAAAACGATCCCTCCTCTCAGCCAATCCGCCGCAGACGCACAGGGACCAGGAGAAGGGCGTATGCCCACCTTCTCCCCCCTACCTAGCGAGGCTGGGTGGTGACTCGGGGGGGTCACCACCCTCACGCAAGCCTCGCGAGAAGGCGCGCGTGGTGTTCCCACGCGCCTTCTTGAGGTGGCTGGACCGGGGGTATTCCTCCCCGCTCCAGCCCAGAGGAGGGCCCGCCGCCGCTATTAGCCGTGGCGGCGGGCACCGCGCTGGCGTGGCTGCGGACGAATACCAGATGGTACCCGTGGCCACGTCGTCAACGGTGCGCCCGAAGGAACACCCAGGAGTTTTTAGTCGGTAGGCCGGCACCTTCTGTGCCGGAGTCCGACATAATCCGCCCCCCTCCCCCGAGGAGGGCGGATAAGCATGAGCGTTTCTCCTGGCTAAAAAAAAAAAAAAAAAAAAAAAAAAAGGTTAGGTTAGGTTAGGTTAGGTTAGGTTAGGTTAGGTTAGGTTAGGTTAGGTTAGGTTAGGTTAGGTTAGGTTAGGTTAGGTTGGGGTGCGACGTCAGACAACCTCCTCGTGTGCTCGGTGGTTACTTGTCCTCCTGGATACGTCTGGGGGGAACGGTAGCTGCTGGGCCGGTGCACCCTGGGCATCGGCCAATAACTTCCCACTTTAAGGGTTCTTATTGGCCGATGGCGAATAGTCTGACAAGGGGGGTGCCCCTCCCAGTGTCCCTCTGATTTCAGAGGGCACAACGGGATGGGGCAGGGGGTAGGTCCCTATGTGGGACAGGGGCGGGTCGGCTCCCGCCAATTGGTGGGATGTCCGGCAGGCGCTATGTGCGCCACCGTCGGAGGAGGGGTTCTCGCCACCCCCTCGCGTTCCGTAACCGGCGAACCCACTTCAACGACCCCGCTGGTGGCTCCAGTGGGAGATGTCGTGGGTTTCGCTGGCCGGAGGGCTTGCCTTAATTGGCCGGCCCGCGGGAAGGAAAACCCTTTAAAACCAGCCCAAGTTTCGGCGCTGGGGCAACGCGGCGCCGAATGCCCTCGTCGTCCTACTTTCTTTCGAAAGTGGGAGGACGAGGGAAGGTGGAGGGCATACTCCATCATGAGCGGCCACCCTGGGGTACCGCCCGACCCCCCAGGCGTAATAGGGTTACCCAGGTGCAGAGGGCACCGCCTGGGTGGACCGAGTATTTCCCTCATACTCGTGGGATCAGTATTAAGATGTTTAAAACCCCCCCCAAACCAAAAAAGTCACCAGCATCCAATAAGACCTACAGTAACAAAGGCCGAACCCCGCCCACGCGGGTGTTCGTAAATTCGCAGAGGGAGGTCGAGGAGTCGGGCGCGGATGGAGGGTATAAAGACCTCCTCGGGCCCTCCCACGAGCCGACAGCACCGCAGGGCGTTCAGCCAATTGTGCTGTCGGACTCCGATATATCGTTGTCGTCGCCGGCTTTAATGCTGTCGTCACCGGCCCCAGGGATACCGCCTTGGAGCCGAGGACGACAACAGGTTCTGGTGAAACCGGCGACCAAATTCACGGACGAGACAGATGGGAGCGAGGAGTTCTTCTCTCCGCGGAGGGTCCTGTCAAGGGACCTCCCGGAGGAGGCACTCCTCACCCCGGATCCCAAAGAAGGGGCGGCGCCACAATTTCTGGCGCCCACGGACCAGGCCCGCAAGAGGTCCAGAGCGTCCGCAACACAGTCGGAGGGGTCGTCAAGTGACGGCTCCTCCGACTCGAGACCCCTGGTGAGGCCCAGAGTATCGGGGCCCGCCAAGCGGGGTAAGCGAGGACGCCCACCTACTACTGGACAGTACGTGGGCCTGTCCAAAGCCAAGGCGGAGTTCCTGGAGCTGAGGCGCCAGGAACTCCGACTGCAGGCAGAGGAGGAGGCGGCGGAGATGGTCCGCGAGACGAGCATTAGGAGAGCGGCCCGTCTTTCGGACGCATCCCCGATGCTAAGCGGCGTCGAGTCGGAGGGGACCAACACTGTTGAGGCCCTGAATAAGCAGGTGCTCGACAGTGTTGGGTCCATTTTGCACGTAGCGGCAAAGTCCGGCAGCCTGAAGGGCACGTTTGTGAAAGCCCTGAAGGTTGCCGCCGCCTCTATTAAGGAGGCTACCGAGGAGCTGAGGCAGCGTACTGCCTCAGAAGAGACAGCGAGACTGACCCGTGAAAATGCTCGCCTAAAAGCCGAGATGGCCGAGCTCCGTAAGGAGCTCGGCGAGCTCCGGGTCAGTCTCGAGCAGACGAGGGTGCAGGTGCAGTTCTCCCCCCCAGGGAAGGACCAGGACCTCGAGCGCACCATCATGGAGCGAATCGGCACCATGGTGGGGGCTAGGCTCGAGGCCCTGGAGGGGAGACTGCTCCCTGCGAGGAGAGAGAGACCGCCGTTAGCGGCGGACAACAGGAGGTCGGCCAGCCCACATAGGCCGTCTACGTCCGGCGCGGCCACTGTCGCCGCCCCAATCAGGCGCTCACCAACGCCTGTAGTAAGCGATGTGCCCCCTTCCCCGGTACAAACCACCGCGCCGGGGAAAAAGGGCAATAAAAAGAGAGGGAAGGGTCCGGCGAAAAAAGGGTCTGCCGGACCCTCCAAGCAGGCTCTTAAAGAGCCCAGGCCACTGCCACCCGCGCCCACGTCTATGGACGAGAGCTGGGTGGCGGTAGCCAAAAAGAAGAAGGAGAGGCCCCGGGCGCAAAGCTCCGGGACTCAGCCTGCGGCAGCTGGACCTCCCGCTCCCCCCTCAACAACACCGAGGGGGAAGAAGAAGAAAAAGGGAGGTCCTAGCAAGAAGCAAGGCGCGGGGCTGAGGCCCCCGCGGTCGGCGGCAATCGTCCTGACCCTCCAATCGGGGGCTCAGGACAGAGGGGTCACGTACAAGGCGGTGATGTTAAAGGCTCAGTCCAGCATTCAGCTGGACAGCCTCGGCATCACCGCCTTGAGGTCACGGACCGCGAGAACGGGGGCCCAGATCCTGGAGCTCCCGGGCGCCACCAGTGGCGCCAAAGCGGACGCCCTCGCCGCAAGGATGAGGGAGGTCCTTGACGAGGCCGATGTGCGTGTGACCAGGCCCATGAAGTGCGTAGAGGTACGCATTTCGGGCCTGGACGAGTCGGCCTCGTCGGAGGGGGTCGCCGCTGCGGTGGCGAAAGCGGGGGCGTGTGCGGTCGAGGCGGTCAAAGCTGGCCAAATCGTCCGCACACCCTTCTCGCAGGGGACCTGCTGGGTCCGGTGCCCGGTGGCGGCCGCCAAAACGGTGGCCGCGGGGCGATTGTTGGTGGGCTGGGTCTCCGCCCAAGTCAAGTTGCTGGAGACCCAGCCGACGAGGTGCTACCGCTGCCATATGTGTGGTCATATAAGGCAGCAGTGCACCTCGACGATCGACCGCAGCGGAGAATGCTTCCGCTGCGGTGAAACGGGCCACATGGCCAGGGACTGCTCGGCCGCCCCCCGCTGCTCACTGTGTGTGGCAGCGGGAAAGCCCGCCGACCACAGGGCAGGGAGCAAGGCCTGCACGGGGGCGATAGGCCCCAGACGTGCAGCCCCACGGGCGGCCGGACGGATTCCGGCCGCCGCTGCTCCAAATCAGGACCGAGGGTGATTTCCACCCTCGGGGTCCTGGGGCTGCCGCGAGGACATGGCGCTACACACCCCTGAGGAATGCCCAGTTTGGGCAGGGGAGCGCCATGACCCCGCGTCGCAGCGGTAGGGGGACGACCTCTCCTCCCGGCCATAGCCCATGCTGTGGCCGGTGACGAGAGGTCGTAGGAAGTGGTTCTCTCCCCCTGCGAGATCGCGATCTCGCAGGGGGAGCCGGCGGAGAGTTAGATCCCTCCTCTCCGCCGCAGCAGTGCTGGGACCCGGAGGAGATGTGTATATCTCCTCCCCCTACCAGGCGGGGCCTGGGTGGTGATCCGGGGGGATCACCGCCCACACATAGGCCCCGCGAGAAGGCGCGCGTGGTGTTCCCACGCGCCTTCTAGAGGTGGCTGGACCAGGCGATTCCTCCCTGCTCCAGCCCAGAGGAGGGCCCGCCGCCGCCTGTTCTGGCGGCGGGCATCGCGCTGGCGTGGCTGCGGACGAATACCGAGATGGTACCCGTGGCCACGTCGCATAGGTGTGCGCGAGGGAACACCGGTGGGTTTTTAGTGGGTATTCCGCCTCCTACCATCCGTTGGTCATGGAGGCGGGGAGTCCCACATATCCCTGCTGCGGGCCCCCGCCTGCGGCAGGTCGAACGCGTAAATGCGTTTTCCCACCGTCAAAAAAAAAAAAAAAAAAAAAAAAAAAAAAAAAAAAAAAAAAAAAAAAAAAAAAAAAAAAAAAAAGGTTAGGTTAGGTTGGGGTGCGACGTCAGACAACCTCCTCGTGTGCTCGGTGGTTACTTGTCCTCCTGGATACGTCTGGGGGGAACGGTAGCTGCTGGGCCGGTGCACCCTGGGCATCGGCCAATAACTTCCCACTTTAAGGGTTCTTATTGGCCGATGGCGAATAGTCTGACAAGGGGGGTGCCCCTCCCAGTGTCCCTCTGATTTCAGAGGGCACAGCGGGATGGGGCAGGGGGTAGGTCCCTATGAGGGACAGGGGCGGGTCGGCTCCCGCCAATTGGTGGGATGTCCGACAGGCGCTATGGGCGCCGCCGTCGGAGGAGGGGCTTCGCCACCCACTCGCGTTCCGTAACCGGCGAACCCACTTCAACGACCCCGCTGGTGGCTCCAGTGGGAGATGTCGTGGGTTTCGCTGGCCGGAGGGCTTGCCTTAATTGGCCGGCCCGCGGGAAGGAAAACCCTTTAAAACCAGCCCAAGTTTCGGCGCTGGGGCAACGCGGCGCCGAATGCCCTCGTCGTCCTACTTTCTTTCGAAAGTGGGAGGACGAGGGAAGGTAGAGGGCATACTCTACCACTAGCGGCCACACCCTGGGGTACCGCCCGACCCCCCAGGCGTAATAGGGTTACCCGGGTGCAGAGGGCACCGCCCGGGTGGACGACCCCTTCCCTCCTGATCGTGGGAACAAAAATCAAGATGCTCAGAACCCCCCCCAAAAACAAATCACCAGATAAGTCCTACAGTTATAAAGGCCGAACCCCGCAAACGCGGGTGTTCGTTAACAAGCAGAGGGAGGTCGAGGAGTCGGGTGCGGTTGGAGGGTTTTCAGACCTCCTCGGGCCCTCCCACGAGCCGACAGCACCGCAGGGTGTCCAGCCAGTCGTGCTGTCGGACTCCGATATATCGGTGTCGTCACCGGCTCTGTTGCTGTCGTCACCGGCCCCGGGGGTTCTGCCCCGGAGCCGAGGACGACAACCACTTCTGGTGAAGCCGGCGACCAGAGCCAGAATCATGGACGAGGACAGTAGCGGTGCTGCAGGGAGCGAGGAGTTCTTCTCTCCGCGCAAGGTCCTACCTAGGGACCTGCCGGAGGAGGCACTCCTCACCCCCGATCCTAAGGGAAAAGTGGTACCGGATTTCCCGGAGATGACGGACCAGGCCCGCAAGAGGCTGCGGGCGTCCGCGTCACAGTCGGAGGGGTCGTCAAGTGGCGACTCCACCGACTCAAGACCCCCGGTGAGGCCCAGGCTATATGGGCCCGCCAAGCGGGGTAAGAGAGGACGCCCGCCTACAACCGGTCAGTTTGTGGGCCTGGCAAGAGCCAAAGCTGAACTCCTGGAGCTCAGGCGCCAGGAGCTTCAGCTGGAGGCAGAAGAGGAGGTGGCGGGGATGGTCCGCGAGGCGAGTGGCAGGAGGATTGCGCGCCTTGCGGACTCATCTCCGAACTTGAGCGGCGGAGAGGAGGGGGGTGGTGCCGGCGCTGAGGCCCTGAACAAACAGGTGCAGAGCAGTGTCGACACCATCCTCCACATTGCTAGTAAGTCGGGCAACCTTAAGGGTACCTTTGTAAAGGCCCTTAAGGTCGCCGCCGCCTCAATACGGGAGGCTACTGAGGAGTTGCGGCTAAGGTCCGCAACAGAAGAGACGGCCAGGTTGGCCGCGGAGAACGCCCGCCATAAGGCTGAGCTAGCTGAACTCCGTAAGGAGGTGGCGGAGCTGCGGGCCAACCTGGACACTGAGCGGTCCCTTAGGGAGTCGCAGGTGACGCAGCGGTTCTCTCCTCCAGGGAAGGAGCAGGACTTCGAGCGCACCATCATGGAGCGAGTAGGCACCATGATGGGGGCGAGGCTCGAGGCCCTGGAGGAGAGGCTGCTCCCCGCGAGGAGGGAGAGGCCGCCGTTAGCGGCGGACTTGAGGAGTCCGCCCAGGCCGTCCCCGCCCGGCGTGAGCACCATCGCTGCTTCAAGCAGGCGCTCACCACCATCGTCGCTGCCCACGGCAGGAGTTGTGTCCCCTTCCCCGGCACAAACCACCGTGCCGGGACAAAAGGGCAAAAAGAAGAGAGGGAAGGGTCCGGCGAAGAAAGGGTCGGCCGGACCCTCCAAGCAGGCTCCTAAAGAGCCCAGGCCACTGCCACCCGCGCCCTCGTCTATGGACGAGAGCTGGGTGGCGGTGGTCAAAAAGAGAAAGCCCCGAGCACAAAGCTCCGGGGCAAATAAGGTGGCTGCCAGACCTCCCGCCCCCCCCTCAAAAACATCGAGGGGGAAGAAGAAGAAGGAAAAGGGAGGTCCTAGCAAAAAGCAGGGGGCTGGGTTAAGGGCCCCCCGCTCGGCGGCGATTACCCTGACCCTCCTACCGGGGGCCATTGAAAGAGGGGTAACATACAAGGCGGTGATGCTCGAGGCTCAGGCCAGGATTGAACTGGCCAGCCTCGGCATCACCTCCTTGAGGTCACGCACGGCGCGAACTGGCGCCCAGATCCTGGAGGTCCCGGGCGCCACAAGCGACGTTAAAGCAGACTCCCTCGCCACAAGGCTGAGGGAGGTCCTCGATGAGGACGTGGTTCGAGTGTCCAGGCCCACGAAGTGCGTAGAGTTACGCATTTCGGGCCTGGACGAATCGGTCGAGCCGGAGGTGGTTGCCGCCGCGGTGGCGAGAACGGGGGAGTGTGCGGTCGAGGCGGTCAGGGCTGGCCAAGTCGTCCGCACACGCTTCGCTCAGGGGACCTGCTGGGTCAGGTGCCCGGTGGCGGCCGCCAAAAAGGTGGCCGCGGGACGTTTGTTGGTGGGCTGGGTCTCCGCCCAGGTCAAGCTGTTGGAGACCCAGCCGACGCGGTGCTACAGGTGCCATATGACTGGTCACGTCAGGCACCAGTGCACGTCGGCGATTGACCGCAGCGGGGAATGTTTCCGTTGCGGTCAAACTGGTCATATGGCCAAGGAGTGCTCGGCCGACCCCCGCTGTTCACTGTGTGTGGCAGCGGGTAAGCCCGCCGACCATCGGGCAGGGAGCAAGGTCTGCACGGGGGCGAAAGGCCCCAGACGTGCAGCCCCATGGGCGGCCGAACGATACACGGCCGCCTCTGCTCCTAATCAGGACCGAGGGTGATTTCCACCCTCGGGGTCCTGGGGCTGCCGCGAGGACATGGCGCTGCACACCCCTGAGGGATGCCCAGTTTGGGCAGGGGAGCGCCATGACCCCGCGTCGCAGCGGTAGGGGGACGACCTCTCCTCCCGGCCATAGCCCAAGCTGTGGCCGGTGACGAGAGGTCGTAGGAAGTGGTTCTCTCCCCCTGCGAGATCGCGATCTCGCAGGGGGAGCCGGCGGAGAGTGAGATCCCTCCTCTCCGCCGCAGCAGTGCTGGGACCCGGAGGAGATGTGCACATCTCCTCCCCCTACCAGGCGGGGCCTGGGTGGTGATCCGGGGGGATCACCGCCCACACATAGGCCCCGCGAGAAGGCGCGCGTGGTGTTCCCACGCGCCTTCTAGAGGTGGCTGGACCAGGCGATTCCTCCCTGCTCCAGCCCAGAGGAGGGCCCGCCGCCGCCGTTATCCTGGCGGCGGGCATCGCGCTGGCGTGGCTGCGGAGGAATACCGAGATGGTACCCGTGGCCACGTCGCATAGGTGTGCGCGAGGGAACACCGGTGGGTTTTTAGTGGGTATTCCGCCTCCTACCATCCGTTGGTCATGGGGGCGGGGAGTCCCACATATCCCTGCTGCGGGCCCCCGCCTGCGGCAGGTCGAACGCGTAAATGCGTTTTCCCACCGAAAAAAAAAAAAAAAAAAAAAAAAAAAAAAAAAAAAAAAAAAAAAAAAAAAAAGGTTAGGTTAGGTTAGGTTAGGTTGGGGTGCGACGTCAGACAACCTCCTCGTGTGCTCGGTGGTTACTTGTCCTCCTGGATACGTCTGGGGGGAACGGTAGCTGCTGGGCCGGTGCACCCTGGGCATCGGCCAATAACTTCCCACTTTAAGGGCTCTTATTGGCCGATGGCGAATAGTCTGACAAGGGGGGTGCCCCTCCGCGTGTCCCTCTGATTGCAGAGGGCACAGCGTGATGGGGCAGGGGGTAGGTCCCTATGTGGGACAGGGGCGGGTCGGCTCCCGCCAATTGGTGGGATGTCCGGCAGGCGCTATGTGCGCCGCCGCCGGAGGAGGGGCTTCGCCACCCCCTCGCGTTCCGTAACCGGCGAACCCACTTCAACGACCCCGCTGGTGGCTCCAGTGGGAGATGTCGTGGGTTTCGCTGGCCGGAGGGCTTGCCTTAATTGGCCGGCCCACGTGGAAGGAAAACCACTATAAAAACCAGCCCAAGTTTCGGCGTTGGGGCAACGCGGCGCCGAATGCCCTCGTCGTCCTACTTTCTTTCGAAAGTGGGAGGACGAGGGAAGGTGGAGGGCATAATCCACCCACTAGCGGCCACCCTGGGGTACCGCCCGACCCCCCAGGCGTAAAAGGGTTACCCAGGTGCAGAGGGCACCGCCTGGGTGGACTTTTTAGATCCCTCATACTCGTGGGAACAAAAATAGTATGAGAATTTTTAAATCCCCCCCCCAAAACCAAACGAGAACCTACGTCAGCAGGCACGTAGGCCGAACCCCGACCACCAGGGGTTCAAACAATACGCAGAGGGAGGTAGAGGAGCCGGGCAGGGTAGGCGGGTCAAGCCTCCTCGAGCCCTCCCACGAGCCGACAGTATTGCAGGGCGTAGTGCCGATCATACTGTCGGACTCCGAAGGGTCAGCGTCGTCTCCGGCATTGTTGTCGTCGTCACCGGCCCCGAGGATTTCACCTCGGAGCCGAGAACGACCACACCTTCTCATAAAGCCGGCGACCCGGCTGATAGATGAAGCGGCTGGGTGCGAAGAGTTCTTCTCTCCACGGAAAGTCCTACCCAGGGACCTCCCGGAAGAGGAACTCTTCACTCCCGAACCAAAAGGAGGGGCGGCGCCGATTTTTCCGGCGCCCCAGGACCAGGCTCGCAAACGGCTGCGGGCGTCCGCATCGCCGCGGTCAGACGAGTCGCAGAGTGACTCGTCCGACTCCCGACCGCCGGTGAGGCCCAAGTCAACGGGGCCCGCCAAACAGGCGAAGAGAGGACGGCCCCCTACTACGGGCCAATATGTGGGCTTGGCGAGGGCCAAGGCTGAACTCCTGGAGCTTAGGCGCCAGGAGCTTCAGCTGGAGGCAGAGGAGGAGGTGGCGGGGATGGTCCGCGAGGCGAGTGGCAAAAGGATTGCGCGCCTTGCGGACTCATCTCCGAACTTGAGTAGCGGAGAGGAGGGGGGTGGTGCCGACACTGCCGATGCCCTGAACAAACAGGTGCGGAGCAGTGTCGATACCATCCTTCACATAGCAAACAAGTCCGGCAACCTTAAGGGTACCTTTGTAAAGGCCCTAAAGGTTGCCGCCGCCTCCATCCAGGAGGCGACCGACGAGTTAAAGAGGAGGAGTGTCTCCGATGAGACCGCTCGGCTGGCCGCCGAGAATGATCGCCTAAAGGCCGAAATGGCCGGGCTCCGTAAGGAGATGGGCGATCTGCGGGCCAGTCTGGAGCGATCTCGGGCGGAGACGCAGGTGCAGGGGCAGTTCTCTCCTCCAGGGAGAGACCAGGACCTCGAGCGCACCATCATGGAGCGAGTTGGCACCATGGTGGGGGCGAGGCTCGAGGCCCTGGAGGAGAGACTGCTTCCAGCGAGGCGGGAGAGGCCGCCTCTGGCGGCGGACGTTAAGAGGACGGCAACTCCTTTCAGGCCGTCCTCATCCGGCGCGGTAACCGTCGCGCCACCGATCAGGCGCCAATCTCCGCCTGCCGCACCAACGGCCCCCAAACCCCCGGCACAAACCATCCCGCCGGGGAAGAAGGGGAAAAAGAAGAAGGGGAAGGGTCCGGCTCAAAAGAAAGGGCCAGCCGGACCCTCCAAACCACCACCTCCTCGACCACTGCCACCCGCGCCAACGTCCATGGACGAAAGCTGGGTGACAGTGGTCAAGAAGAATAAAAAGCGGGCGCCCCGGGCACAAAGCTCCGGGGCTAATAATAAGAAGACGTTGGCGGCTGCCGGACCTTCCGCCCCCCCCTCAAAAACACCGAGGGGAAAGGGGACAAAGGGAGGTCCAGCTAAGAAGGGGGCTGGGCTGAGGGCCCCCCGATCCGCAGCGGTCGTCCTGACCCTCCAGCCGGGGGCTCAGGACCGAGGCGTCACCTACAAGTCGGTGATGCTCGAGGCCAGGTCCAAAATCGATTTGGACGGCCTCGGGATCACCGGCTTAAGGTCACGCACTGCGCGGACGGGGGCCCAAATCCTTGAGGTCCCGGGCGCCACCAGCGGCGCAAAGGCAGACTCCCTCGCCACAAGGCTGAGGGAGGTCCTCGGCGAGGCCGACGTCCGAGTTACCAGGCCCACGAAATGCGCAGATCTGCGCGTTTCGGGCCTGGATGACTCGGTCTCGCCCGAGGATGTCGCCGCCGCGGTGGCCAAGGTGGGGGGGTGTGCGGTCGAGGAGGTCAAGGCTGGCCAAGTCGTCCGCACACCCTTCGCACAAGGGACCTCGTGGGTCCAGTGCCCTGTGGCAGCCGCCAAAAGGGTGGCCGGGGGGCGTCTGTTGGTCGGCTGGGTCTCCGCCCAGGTAAAACTGATGGAGACCCGGCCCACGAGGTGCTACCGCTGCCTCATGCTTGGGCATGTGAGGCAGGGGTGCACCTCGGCGATCGACCGCAGCGGAGAGTGCTTCCGCTGCGGTGCAACAGGCCACCTGGCCAGGGAGTGCTCGGCCGCTCCCCGCTGCTCACTATGTGTGGCAGCGGGGAAGCCCGCCGAGCACCGGGCGGGGAGCAGGGCCTGCACGGGGGCGATAGCCCCCAAACGTGCAGGCCTTAAGGCGGCCGGAAGGACCCCGGCCGCCGTTGCTCCCGATAAGGATCCTGTGAATGCGGCCAAGTGATGGGCATTCACAGGATCCTCCAGGCGAATATCAACCACTGCGCCGGGGCGCAGGACCTCCTCCTGCAATCCATGGCGCAGTGGTCGATAGACGTCGCGGTGGCCGCCGAGCCCTACTACGTCCCCCCCAGTGATAACTGGGCAGCGGACGTGGACGGCTCGGTGGCCATCATAACTAAAAGAGGGGCAGAGGGCATAATGCCCCCTCCCACCTTGTCGAGGGGCCGAGGCTTTGTGGCGATCCGCTGGGGAGAGATATGCCTTATTGGGGTGTATTTCTCCCCCAACAGGAGTCTCGCCGAGTTCGAAGCGTTCCTGGACCAGGTAGGGGCCCTCATTGGGCAGACCCTACCGTGCCCGGCGCTCGTCGTGGGCGACCTCAACGCCAAGTCATTGGCTTGGGGCTGTCCCGCGACGGATACTCGGGGAGATCTTCTTGCGGAGTGGGCGACGGCTGCCGGCCTCGTGGTTCTGAACCAGGGGTCGGCCAACACCTGCGTGCGCTGGCAGGGGGGGTCCATCGTGGACGTTTCGTTCACGACCCCCGCCGTCGCACGGCGTGTCCGTGAGTGGAGGGTTCTGGAGGATGTGGAGACGTTGTCGGACCATTTGTATGTCCGGTTCGACGTCTCCACAGCCACAGAACGCGCGGACACGCGCCGTCGTCCCGACAGCCGAGCCTCGGCCCGATGGGCCTTGTCCAGCCTAAATCGCGAAGCGGTGGAGATTGCTTCCATTGTCCAGGCCTGGGTAACACCTTCCAGGCCTGTGGAGGTCGAGGTCGAGAGTGAATGGTTCCGGGTCGCGCTGTCGCATATTTGCGACGCGAGCATGACCCGGGCCAAGCCTCGACCTCCGAAGCGTCAGGTGTACTGGTGGTCTCAGGGGATCGGAGAAATCCGGTCCCGTTGTGTAGCGGTGAGACGCCAGTACACTAGGGCCCGCCGTAGGCGGGTCCGCGACGTTGACATGGAAGCCCAGCTGTACGGTGCCTATCGAGAGGTTAAGAAGGCCCTACAGCTCTCCATCGCCGACGCGAAGGCGAGTGCCAGAGCGGAGCTCCTCGAGACTCTAAACCGTGATCCATGGGGGAGGCCGTATAAGATGGTCAGGGGCAAATTACGCCCCTGGTCGCCCCCCCTGACGGAGAGTCTCGAGCCTCGACTGCTGGAGGAGGTTGTTTCGTCGCTGTTTCCGAACAGGGCGGAACACCTCCCTCCAGCGATGGCGCCCCCGCGACGTCAAGCTGGCGTCGCGGATGCGAGCGCGGAAGTCGAGGTCCCTCCGGTAACGGAGGGAGAGCTAGGCGCGGCCGTGTTGAGGATGAAATCCAAAAACACGGCTCCGGGACCCGACGGGGTCCCGGGACGCGTCCTGGCTCTGGCACTGGAGGCCCTCGGGGGGAGATTCCGTGGTCTACTGGACGCCTGTCTTCGATCCGGCCGTTTTCCAGGAATCTGGAAAATCGGCCGGCTCGTCCTCATCAGGAAAGACGGGCGTCCCGCGGAATCCCCCTCAGCCTACCGTCCGATCGTGCTACTGGACGAGGTCGACAAGCTCTTTGAGCGCATTATATGCTGTCGCCTCGTCAAGCACCTCCGAGACGTAGGCCCCGATCTGTCCGAACATCAGTTCGGATTCCGGGAGGGAAGGTCGACCGTCGACGCGGTCGGCCGTGTCAAAGCCCTCTCGGAAGAGGCGGCCGCCCAGGGCGGGGTGTTGCTGGCGGTGTCATTGGACATCGCTAACGCCTTTAACACCCTTCCCTGGGCCTGCATTATGGAGGCACTCCGTCATCATAACGTGCCTCCATACCTGCGCCTCATGGTCGGGGCCTACCTCTCGCAGAGATACGTTGAGTATCCGGTCCGGGACGGTAGGCTGGCAAGGTGGGAAACGTCGTGCGGTGTTCCGCAGGGGTCGGTTTTAGGCCCTCTCCTGTGGAACGTCGGCTACGACTGGGTGCTGCGGGGCGAGCTCCTTCCCGGAGCAGAGGTCACCTGCTATGCTGATGATACGCTGGTGACCTCCCGGGGGAGCTCGTACCGAGAAGCGGCACGCCTCGCCACTGTGTCAGTAGCACAGGTGGTGAGGCGCATAAGGATGCTCGGCCTGGAGGTGGCCCTCCATAAGTCCGAGGCGCTGTGTTTTCACGGCGCCCGGAAGGGGCCACCTCCCGGCGCGAGCATCCAGGTTGGTGGCACTCGAATCGAGGTCAAGCCCGAGATGAGGTATCTCGGACTTGTCCTCGACCCGCGCTGGAGTTTCCGTGGGCACTTCGCCCGCCTGGCCCCCCGATTGATCGCGGCATCGGCTGCCTTAAGGCGGCTGATGCCAAACATCGGGGGGCCCGAGTCGGCAAGCCGCCGCCTCTACATGGGGGTGGTGCGGTCGATGGCCCTGTACGGGGCCCCGATCTGGGCGGAGACCCTGACGGCCCGTAGGAATGTCACTCTTCTGAGACGTCCTCAGAGGGTGATGGCCGTCAGCGTCATACGCGGATACCGCACCATCTCTTTTGAGGCGGCGTGCGCATTGGCGGGCACACCTCCCTGGGACCTGGAGGCGGAGGCCCAGGCGTCACTGTATAAGTGGCGCAAGGACCTCCTCCTCCGGGGCGATCATCCCACTCCAAGGGAGGTGGAAGTGCGGAAACTCCAGGCTCGGCAGTCCGTGCTGGGGATCTGGGGGGTAAGGCTGGCCTCGCCTGAGGCCGGCCGCCGGACTGTCGAGGCGCTCCGTCCGGTAATAAGGGACTGGACGGAGCGCATGCGGGGCTCGCTGACCTTCCGCGCGGTGCAGGTTCTCTCAGGCCATGGGTGCTTCGGGAGGTACCTGCACCGCATCGCCGGAAGGGAGGCGACCGACGAGTGCCACCATTGTGGCTGCCACGAGGACACGGCGCAGCACACCCTCGAGGAATGCCCAGCTTGGGCGGGGGAGCGCCGCGACCTCGTCGCAGCGGTAGGGGACGATCTCTCCTTGCCGGCCGTAGTTAAGGCTATGGTTGGCGACGAGAGGTCGTGGAAAGCGGTCCTCTCCTTCTGCGAGTGCGTGCTCTTGCAGAAGGAGGCGGCGGAGAGAGAGAGGGAGAACGATCCCTCCTCTCAGCACATCCGCCGCAGACGCACAGGGACCCGGAGAAGGGCTTATGCCCACCTTCTCCCCCCTACCTAGCGAGGCTGGGTGGTGACTCGGGGGGGTCACCACCCTCACGCAAGCCTCGCGAGAAGGCGCGCGTGGTGTTCCCACGCGCCTTCTTGAGGTGGCTGGACCGGGGGTATTCCTCCCCGCTCCAGCCCAGAGGAGGGCCCGCCGCCGCTGTAGCCATGGCGGCGGGCACCGCGCTGGCGTGGCTGCGGACGAATACCAGATGGTACCCGTGGCCACGCCGTCAACGGTGCGCCCGAAGGAACACCCAGGAGTTTTTAGTCGGTAGGCCGGCACCTTCTGTGCCGGAGTCCGACATAATCCGCCCCCCTCCCCCGAGGAGGGCGGATAAGCATGAGCGTTTCTCCTGGCTAAAAAAAAAAAAAAAAAAAAAAAAAAAAAAGGTTAGGTTAGGTTAGGTTAGGTTAGGTTAGGTTAGGTTAGGTTAGGTTAGGTTAGGTTAGGTTAGGTTAGGTTAGGTTAGGTTGGGTCAGCCCAGAGGTGGGCCTGCCGCCGTGTGTTTATGGCGGCGGGCACCGCGCTGGCGTGGCTGCGGACGAATACCAGATGGTACCCGCGGCCACGCCGTCAACGGCGCGCGCGAGGAAACACCCAGGAGTTTTTAGTCGGTAGGCCGGCACCTTCAGTGCCGGAGTCCGACATAATTCGCCCCCCTCCCCCGAGGAGGGCGGATAAGCATGAGCGTTTCTCCTGGTAAAAAAAAAAAAAAAAAAAAAAAAAAAAAAAGGTTAGGTTGGGTTGGGGTGCGATGTCAGACAACCTCCTCGTGTGCCTGATGGCTACTTGTCCCCCTGGATACGTCTGGGGGGAACGGTAGTCGTTGGGCCGGTGCACCCTGGGCATCGGTCAACAACTTCCCTTTTAAGGGTTCTTGTTGACCGATGGCGAATAGTCTGACACCGGGGGGCTCCTCCGCGTGTCCCTCTGGTTTAGCAGAGGGCACTGCGGATGGAGCAGGAGACGCTCCCCTCCTAGTGGGGGAGTAAGGGTGGGCTCGGTGTGCACTCGCACTGCCGCCGAGCAGGCCTGGGGAGGAGGTTTGGGGTGAACCTCCTACCCCTGGCCACCGCCGGGCTCGTAATCCGGGACCGCGGCTTTCAGCTGCAGTCCGGGACCGAGGGTCTTGGCTTAACCGCCCGGACCGCGAGGAAGGAAAACCTCTATAAAAAACCAGCCCAAGTCTCGGCTCCGAGGCCCGCCTCGGCGCCGAGATGCCCTCGTCGTCCCACTCCCGAAAATTCGTTTTCGGGAGTGGAGCGACTAGGGATGGTGGAGGGCGAATTCCACCACAGTGGGCTGCGGCGAGGAAGCGGCGCTCCCTGAGGAATGCCCATATGTCCATATGGGCAGGGGACGCCGTGGAATCGTCCGCAGCACTTGGGCGACCTCTCCTTGACGACTGCAGCTAAGGCTGCGGCCGTCGACGAGAGGTCGCGGGAAGCGGCTTTCTCCCTCTGCTCGCAGGGGGAGACGGCGGGAGGGTTGGGGGGGCGGTTTTCCCCCGCCTCCTCTCCGGGCCTCCCGCTGTTGCAGGCCGCTATGGTAGGGGACGACCTCTCTGCTGAGAGGTCGTAGCCGTGCGGGACGGCCACTCTTTGCCGGCCGCAGCCAGGTTCGAGCTGCGGACGCCAAGGAGAGGCCGTGGAAAGCGGTCCTCTCTCTTTGCGAGGTCACTCGCAGAGCGAGGGGAGATGCAGCCGCATGGGGGGCCCGGAGGAGAGCTTATCTTTAATGATAGGCGATCCTCTGCCCCCCTACCCTGCGGGGCCGTGGGTGGCGATCCGGGGGGATCACCGCCCACACATAGGCCCCGCGAGAAGGCGCGCGCGGTGTTTTCCGCGCGCCTTCTAGAGGTGGCTGGACCAGGCGATTCCTCCCTGCTCCAGCCCAGAGGTGGGCCTGCCGCCGCTTTGTCCTGGCGGCGGGCACCGCGCTGGCGTGGCTGCGGACGAATACCAGATGGTACCCGCGGCCACGCCGTCAACGGCGCGCGCGAGGGAACACCCAGGAGTTTTTAGTCGGTAGGCCGGCACCTTCTGTGCCGGAGTCCGACATAATCCGCCCCCCTCCCCCGAGGAGGGCGGATAAGCATGAGCGTTTCTCCTGGTTAAAAAAAAAAAAAAAAAAAAAAAAAAAGGTTAGGTTGGGTTGGGGTGGGGTGCGATGTCAGACAACCTCCTCGTGTGCCTGATGGCTACTTGTCCCCCTGGATACGTCTGGGGGGAACGGTAGTCGTTGGGCCGGTGCACCCTGGGCATCGGTCAACAACTTCCCTTTTAAGGGTTCTTGTTGACCGATGGCGAATAGTCTGACACCGGGGGGCTCCTCCGCGTGTCCCTCTGGTTTAGCAGAGGGCACTGCGGATGGAGCAGGAGACGCTCCCCTCCTAGTGGGGGAGTAAGGGTGGGCTCGGTGTGCACTCGCACTGCCGCCGAGCAGGCCTGGGGAGGAGGTTTGGGGTGAACCTCCTACCCCTGGCCACCGCCGGGCTCGTAATCCGGGACCGCGGCTTTCAGCTGCAGTCCGGGACCGAGGGTCTTGGCTTAACCGCCCGGACCGCGAGGAAGGAAAACCTCTATAAAAAACCAGCCCAAGTCTCGGCTCCGAGGCCCGCCTCGGCGCCGAGATGCCCTCGTCGTCCCACTCCCGAAAATTCGTTTTCGGGAGTGGAGCGACTAGGGATGGTGGAGGGCGAATTCCACCACAGTGGGCTGCGGCGAGGAAGCGGCGCTCCCTGAGGAATGCCCATATGTCCATATGGGCAGGGGACGCCGTGGAATCGTCCGCAGCACTTGGGCGACCTCTCCTTGACGACTGCAGCTAAGGCTGCGGCCGTCGACGAGAGGTCGCGGGAAGCGGCTTTCTCCCTCTGCTCGCAGGGGGAGACGGCGGGAGGGTTGGGGGGGCGGTTTTCCCCCGCCTCCTCTCCGGGCCTCCCGCTGTTGCAGGCCGCTATGGTAGGGGACGACCTCTCTGCTGAGAGGTCGTAGCCGTGCGGGACGGCCACTCTTTGCCGGCCGCAGCCAGGTTCGAGCTGCGGACGCCAAGGAGAGGCCGTGGAAAGCGGTCCTCTCTCTTTGCGAGGTCACTCGCAGAGCGAGGGGAGATGCAGCCGCATGGGGGGCCCGGAGGAGAGCTTATCTTTAATGATAGGCGATCCTCTGCCCCCCTACCCTGCGGGGCCGTGGGTGGCGATCCGGGGGGATCACCGCCCACACATAGGCCCCGCGAGAAGGCGCGCGCGGTGTTTTCCGCGCGCCTTCTAGAGGTGGCTGGACCAGGCGATTCCTCCCTGCTCCAGCCCAGAGGTGGGCCTGCCGCCGCTTTGTCCTGGCGGCGGGCACCGCGCTGGCGTGGCTGCGGACGAATACCAGATGGTACCCGCGGCCACGCCGTCAACGGCGCGCGCGAGGGAACACCCAGGAGTTTTTAGTCGGTAGGCCGGCACCTTCTGTGCCGGAGTCCGACATAATCCGCCCCCCTCCCCCGAGGAGGGCGGATAAGCATGAGCGTTTCTCCTGGTTAAAAAAAAAAAAAAAAAAAAAAAAAAAAAAGGTTGGGTTGGGGTGGGGTGCGATGTCAGACAACCTCCTCGTGTGCCTGATGGCTACTTGTCCCCCTGGATACGTCTGGGGGGAACGGTAGTCGTTGGGCCGGTGCACCCTGGGCATCGGTCAACAACTTCCCTTTAAGGGTTCTTGTTGACCGATGGCTAATAGTCTGACGGGGTGGGCTCCTCCGCGTGTCCCTCTGGTTTAGCAGAGGGCACTGCGGATGGAGCAGGAGACGCTCCCCTCCTAGTGGGGGAGTAAGGGTGGGCTCGGTGTGCACTCGCACTGCCGCCGAGCAGGCCTGGGGAGGAGGTTTGGGGTGAACCTCCTACCCCTTGCCACCGCCGGGCTCGTAATCCGGGACCGCGGCTTTCAGCTGCAGTCCGGGACCGAGGGTCTTGGCTTAACCGCCCGGACCGCGAGGAAGGAAAACCTCTATAAAAAACCAGCCCAAGTCTCGGCTCCGAGGCCCGCCTCGGCGCCGAGATGCCCTCGTCGTCCCACTCCTGAAAATTCGTTTTCGGGAGTGGAGCGACGAGGGATGGTGGAGGGCGAATTCCACCACAGCGGGCTGCGGCGAGGAAGCGGCGCTCCCTGAGGAATGCCCATATGTCCATATGGGCAGGGGACGCCGTGGAATCGTCTGCAGCACTTGGGCGACCTCTCCTTGACGACTGCAGCTAAGGCTGCGGCCGTCGACGAGAGGTCGTGGGAAGCGGCCCTCTCCCTCTGCTCGCAGGGGGAGACGGCGGGAGGGTTGGGGGGGCGGTTTTCCCCCGCCTCCTCTCCGGGCCTCCCGCTGTTGCAGGCCGCTATGGTAGGGGACGACCTCTCTGCTGAGAGGTCGTAGCCGTGCGGGACGGCCACTCTTTGCCGGCCGCAGCCAGGTTCGAGCTGCGGACGCCAAGGAGAGGCCGTGGAAAGCGGTCCTCTCTCTTTGCGAGGTCACTCGCAGAGCGAGGGGAGATGCAGCCGCATGGGGGGCACGGAGGAGAGCTTATCTTTAATGATAGGCGATCCTCTGCCCCCCTACCCTGCGGGGCCGTGGGTGGCGATCCGGGGGGATCACCGCCCACACATAGGCCCCGCGAGAAGGCGCGCGCGGTGTTTTCCGCGCGCCTTCTAGAGGTGGCTGGACCAGGCGATTCCTCCCTGCTCCAGCCCAGAGGTGGGCCTGCCGCCGCTTTTGTCCTGGCGGCGGGCACCGCGCTGGCGTGGCTGCGGACGAATACCAGATGGTACCCGCGGCCACGCCGTCAACGGCGCGCGCGAGGGAACACCCAGGAGTTTTTAGTCGGTAGGCCGGCACCTTCTGTGCCGGAGTCCGACATAATCCGCCCCCCTCCCCCGAGGAGGGCGGATAAGCATGAGCGTTTCTCCTGGTAAAAAAAAAAAAAAAAAAAAAAAAAGGTTGGGTTGGGGTGGGGTGGGGTGCGATGTCAGACAACCTCCTCGTGTGCCTGATGGCTACTTGTCCCCCTGGATACGTCTGGGGGGAACGGTAGTCGTTGGGCCGGTGCACCCTGGGCATCGGTCAACAACTTCCCTTTTAAGGGTTCTTGTTGGCCGATGGCGAATAGTCTGACACCGGGGGGCTCCTCCGCGTGTCCTCTGGTTTAGCAGAGGGCACTGCGGATGGAGCAGGAGACGCTCCCCTCCTAGCGGGGGAGTAAGGGTGGGCTCGGTGTGCACTCGCACTGCCGCCGAGCAGGCCTGGGGAGGAGGTTAGGGGGAACCTCCTACCCCTTGCCACCGCCGGGCTCGTAATCCGGGACCGCGGCTTTCAGCTGCAGTCCGGGACCGAGGGTCTTGGCCTAACCGCCCGGACCGCGAGGAAGGAAAACCTCTATAAAAAACCAGCCCAAGTCTCGGCTCCGAGGCCCGCCTCGGCGCCGAGATGCCCTCGTCGTTCCACTCCCGAAAATTCGTTTTCGGGAGTGGAGCGGCGGGGGATGGTGGAGGGCGAATTCCACCACAGCGGGCTGCGGCGAGGAAGCGGCGCTCCCTGAGGAATGCCCATATATCCATATGGGCAGGGGACGCCGTGAAATCGTCTGCAGCACTTGGGCGACCTCTCCTTGACGACTGCAGCTAAGGCTGCGGCCGTCGACGAGAGGTCGTGGGAAGCGGCCCTCTCCCTCTGCTCGCAGGGGGGGAGACGGCGGGCGGGCGGAGGGGCGGTGGCGTCAAACGCCGCTCCTCCGGGTCTCCCGCTGTTGTAGGCCGCTATGGTAGGGGACGACCTCTCTGTTGAGGGGCCGTCCCCTGCCACATCATACGGTGGGAAATGCGCTCCTTACCGTGTGGTGTGGTGGGGGACGGCCTCTCTGTTGTGGAGAGGTCGTAGCCGTGCGGGACGGCCACCCTTTGACGCCCGCAGCCAGGTTTGAGCTGCGGACGCCAAGGGGAGGCCGTGGAAAGCGGTCCTCTCTCTCTGCGAGGGTCACGCACAGACCTCGCGGAGCGAGGGGAGATGCAGCCGCATGGGGGGCCCGGAGGAGAGCTTATCTTTAATGATAGGCGATCCTCTGCCCCCCTACCCTGCGGGGCCGTGGGTGGCGATCCGGGGGGATCACCGCCCACACATAGGCCCCGCGAGAAGGCGCGCGCGGTGTTTTCCGCGCGCCTTCTAGAGGTGGCTGGACCAGGCGATTCCTCCCTGCTCCAGCCCAGAGGTGGGCCTGCCGCCGTTTGTCCTGGCGGCGGGCACCGCGCTGGCGTGGCTGCGGACGAATACCAGATGGTACCCGCGGCCACGCCGTCAACGGCGCGCGCGAGGGAACACCCAGGAGTTTTTAGTCGGTATGCCGGCACCTTCTGTGCCGGAGTCCGACATAATCCGCCCCCCTCCCCCGAGGAGGGCGGATAAGCATGAGCGTTTCTCCTGGTAAAAAAAAAAAAAAAAAAAAAAAAGGTTGGGGTGGGGTGCGATGTCAGACAACCTCCTCGTGTGCCTGATGGCTACTTGTCCCCCTGGATACGTCTGGGGGGAACGGTAGTCGTTGGGCCGGTGCACCCTGGGCATCGGTCAACAACTTCCCTTTTAAGGGTTCTTGTTGGCCGATGGCGAATAGTCTGACACCGGGGGGCTCCTCCGCGTGTCCCTCTGGTTTAGCGGAGGGCACTGCGGATGGAGCAGGAGACGCTCCCCTCCTAGTGGGGGAGTAAGGGTGGGCTCGGTGTGCACTCGCACTGCCGCCGAGCAGGCGTGGGGAGGAGGAACCTCCTGGTGGGGAACTTCCTACCCCTTGCCACCGCCGGGCTCGTAATCCGGGACCGCGGCTTTCAGCTGCAGTCCGGGACCGAGGGTCTTGGCTTAACCGCCCGGACCGCGAGGAAGGAAAACCTCTATAAAAAACCAGCCCAAGTTTCGGCTCCGAGGCCCGCCTCGGCGCCGAAATGCCCTCGTCGTCCCACTCCCGAAAATTCGTTTTCGGGAGTGGAACGACGAGGGATGGTGGAGGGCGAATTCCACCACAGCGGGCTGCGGCGAGGAAGCGGCGCTCCCTGAGGAATGCCCATCTGGGCAGGGGACGCCGTGGAATCGTCTGCAGCACTTGGGCGACCTCTCCTTGACGACTGCAGCTAAGGCTGCGGCCGTCGACGAGAGGTCGTGGGAAGCGGCCCTCTCCCTCTGTTCGCAGGGGGAGACGGCGGGAGGGTTGGAGGGGCGGTGTTCACCCCGCCTCCTCTCCGGGCCTCCCGCCGCTGTTGCGGGCCGCTATGGTAGGGGACGACCTCTCTGTTGAGAGGTCGTAGCCGTGCGGGACGGCCACTCTTTGCCGGCCGCAGCCAGGTCCGAGCTGCGGACGCCAAGGAGAGGCCGTGGAAAGCGGTCCTCTCTCTCTGCGAGGTCACTCGCAGAGCGAGGGGAGATGCAGCCGCATGGGGGGCACGGAGGAGAGCTTATCTTTAATGATAGGCGATCCTCTGCCCCCCTACCCTGCGGGGCCGTGGGTGGCGATCCGGGGGGATCACCGCCCACACATAGGCCCCGCGAGAAGGCGCGCGCGGTGTTTCCGCGCGCCTTCTAGAGGTGGCTGGACCAGGCGATTCCTCCCTGCTCCAGCCCAGAGGTGGGCCTGCCGCCGCTGTTGTTCGGCGGCGGGCATCGCGCCGGCGTGGCTGCGGACGAATACCAGATGGTACCCGTGGCCACGCCGCACAGGCGCGCGCGAAGGAACACCCAGGAGTTTTTAGTCGGTAGGCCGGCACCTTCTGTGCCGGAGTCCGACATAATCCGCCCCCCTCCCCCGAGGAGGGCGGATAAGCATGAGCGTTTCTCCTGGTAAAAAAAAAAAAAAAAAAAAAAGGTTAGGTTGGGGTGCGACGTCAGACAACCTCCTCGTGTGCTCGGTGGTTACTTGTCCTCCTGGATACGTCTGGGGGGAACGGTAGCTGCTGGGCCGGTGCACCCTGGGCATCGGCCAATAACTTCCCACTTTAAGGGTTCTTATTGGCCGATGGCGAATAGTCTGACAAGGGGGGTGCCCCTCCGCGTGTCCCTCTGATTGCAGAGGGCACAGCGTGATGGGGCAGGGGTAGGTCCCTATGGGGGACAGGGGCGGGTCGGCTCCCGCCAATTGGTGGGATGTCCGGCAGGCGCTATGTGCGCCGCCGCCGGAGGAGGGGCTTCGCCACCCCCTCGCGTTCCGTAACCGGCGAACCCACTTCAACGACCCCGCTGGTGGCTCCAGTGGGAGATGTCGTGGATTTCGCTGGCCGGAGGGCTTGCCTTAATTGGCCGGCCCGCGGGAAGGAAAACCCTGTAAAACCAGCCCAAGTTTCGGCGTTGGGGCAACGCGGCGCCGAATGCCCTCGTCGTCCTACTTTCTTTCGAAAGTGGGAGGACGAGGGAAGGTGGAGGGCATAATCCACCCACTAGCGGCCACCCTGGGGTACCGCCCGACCCCCCAGGCGTAAAAGGGTTACCCGGGTGCAGAGGGCACCGCCCGGGTGGACTGAGTATTTCCCTCATACTCGTGGGACGAAAAATGAGTACGATTAGAACCCCCCCCAAAAAACAAAAAACACCTAGTAAGACCTACAGTAATACAGGCCGAACCCCGCCCACCACCACCACTAGGGTGTTCGTAAACAGAAAGCAGAGGGAGGTAGAGGAGTCGGGTGCGGAAGGAGGGATTAACCTCCTCGAGCCCTCCCACGAGCCGACAGTGCCGCAGGGCGTTTTGCCGATCGCACTGTCGGACTCCGATGCCTCGTCGCCAGCACTGTTGCTGTCGTCACCGGCCCCGGGGACTCCTCCCCGGAGCCGTGGACGGCAGCAACTTCAAGTGCTCATTAAGCCGGCGACGAGAATGATAGATGTGGCGGCTGGGAATGAAGAGTGCTTCTCCCCAGGAAGGGTCCTGTTCGGGGACCTTCCTGAGGAGCTCTTCACCCCGGAGCCCAAAGGAGGGGCGGCGCCGGAATTCCCGGCGCCCTTGGACCAGGCCCGCAAAAGGCTGCGGGCGTCCGGATCCTCACAGTCGGACGCGTCGCTAAGTGGCGACTCGTCTGACTCAAGGCCATTGGTGAGGCCCGTAACATCGGGGCCCGCCAAAAGGCCTAAGAGGGGACGCCCGCCCACAACGGGCCAATATGTGGGCCTGGCCAAAGCGAAGGCGGAGCTCCTGGCACTCAGACGAGAGGAGCTCCGCCTCCAAGCGGAGGAGGAGACCGTCGGGATGATCCGCGAGGCAAACACCAGGAGAACGGCTTGCCTTGCGGATTCGTCCCCAAGTTCCAGCGGCGCTGAGGTGGAGCGTGGTGGCCATGTGACGGGCGCCGATACTGCGGAGGATCTGAACCAACGGGTCCTCGACAGTGTCGGCACAATTTTGCACATCGCCACGAAGTCCGGCAACCTCAAGGGTACATTTGTCAAGGCCCTCAAGGTTGCCGCCACCTCAATCAGGGAGACGACCGAGGAGCTAAAGAGACGGTCGGTCTCCGACGAGACCGCCCGGCTGGCCGCAGAGAACAGCCGCCTAAAAGCCGATATGGCAGACCTCCGCAAGGAGTTAGGCGAGCTGAAGGCCAGCCTCGAGCGGTCTCGGACGGAGACACAGGTGCAGGGGCGGTTCTCTCCTCCAGGGAAGGACCAGGACCTCGAGCGCACCATCATGGAGCGAGTAGGCACCATGGTGGGGGCGAGGCTCGAGGCCCTGGAGGAGAGACTGCTGCCAGCAAGGCGGGAGAGGCCGCCTCTGGCGGCGGACGTAAAGAGGGCGGCAACACCATTCAGGCCGTCCTCATCCGGTGCGGTGACCGTCGCGCCACCGATCAGGCGCCAATCTCCGCCTGCTGCACCAGCTGCGCCCCAAGCCCCGGCACCAACCATCTTGCCGGGGCCTAAGGGCAAAAAGAAGAAGGGGAAGGGTCCGGCTAAAAAGAAAGGGCCAGCCGGACCCTCCAAACCACCACCTCCTCGACCACTGCCACCCGCGCCAACGTCCATGGACGAAAGCTGGGTGACAGTGGTCAAGAAGAGGAAGACGAAGGAGTCCCGGGCGCAAAGCTCTGGGGCTAAAAATAAGACGATGGCGGCTGCCGGACCTTCCGCCCCCCCTTCAAAAACACCGAAGGGAAAGGGGACAAAGGGAGGTCCAGCAAAGAAGGGTGCTGGATTAAGGGCCCCTCGATCCGCTGCCGTAGTCCTGACCCTCCAGCCGGGGGCTCAGGACAGAGGCGTCACCTACAAGTCGGTGATGCTCGAGGCCAGGTCCAAGATTGAATTGGACGGCCTCGGGATCACCGGCTTAAGGTCACGCACGGCGCGGACGGGGGCCCAGATTCTGGAGGTCCCAGGCGCCACAAGCGGAGATAAGGCAGACTCCCTCGCCGCAAGGCTGAGGGAGGTCCTCGGCGAGACTGATGTCCGTATAACCAGGCCCATGAAGTGCGCAGATCTGCGCATTTCGGGCCTGGATGACTCGGTCTCGCCCGAGGATGTCGCCGCCGCGGTGGCTAAGGTGGGGGGGTGTGCGGTCGAGGAGGTCAAGGCTGGCCAAGTCGTCCGCACACCCTTCGCACAAGGGACCTCCTGGGTCCAGTGCCCAGTGGCAGCCGCCAGGAGGGTGGCCAAGGGGCGTCTGTTGGTGGGCTGGGTCTCCGCCCAGGTAAAACTGATGGAGACCCGGCCCACGAGGTGCTACCGCTGCCTCATGCTTGGGCATGTGAGGCAGGGGTGCACCTCGGCGATCGACCGCAGCGGAGAGTGCTTCCGCTGCGGTGCAACAGGCCACTTGGCCAGGGAGTGCTCGGCCGCTCCGCGCTGCTCACTGTGCGTGGCAGCGGGGAAGCCCGCCGAGCATCGGGTGGGGAGCAGGGTCTGCACGGGGGCGATAGCCCCCAAACGTGCAGGCCTCAAGGCGGCCGGACGGACCCCGGCCGCCGTTGCTCCCGATAAGGATCCTGTGAATGCGGCCAAGTGATGGGCATTCACAGGATCTTACAGGCGAACATCAACCACTGCGCCGGTGCGCAGGACCTCCTCCTGCAATCCATGGCGCAGTGGTCGATCGATGTCGCCGTGGCCGCCGAGCCCTACTACGTCCCCCCCAGTGATAACTGGGCAGCGGACGTGGACGGCTCGGTGGCCATAATAACTAAAAGAGGGGCAGAGGGCATAATGCCCCCTCCCACCTTGTCGAGGGGCCGAGGCTTTGTGGCGATCCGCTGGGGAGAGATATGCCTGATAGGGGTGTATTTCTCCCCCAACAGGAGTCTCGCCGAGTTCGAAGCGTTCCTGGACCAGGTAGGGGCCCTCATTGGGCAGACCCTACCGTGTCCGGCGCTCGTCGTGGGCGACCTCAACGCCAAGTCATTGGCTTGG
This sequence comes from Oegoconia quadripuncta, assembly GCA_949316235.1. Taxonomy (NCBI): domain Eukaryota; kingdom Metazoa; phylum Arthropoda; class Insecta; order Lepidoptera; family Autostichidae; genus Oegoconia; species Oegoconia quadripuncta. Next base: position 36,276,119 of record OX438747.1, read on the forward strand.
GGCTGTCCCGCGACGGATACTCGGGGAGATCTTCTTGCGGAGTGGGCGACGGCTGCCGGCCTCGTGGTTCTGAACCAGGGGTCGGCCAACACCTGCGTGCGATGGCAGGGGGGGTCCATCGTGGACATTTCGTTCACGACCCCCGCCGTCGCACAGCGTGTCCGTGAGTGGAGGGTTCTGGAGGATGTGGAGACGTTGTCGGACCATTTGTATGTCCGGTTCGACGTCTCCACAGCCACAGAACGCGCGGACACGCGCCGTCGTCCCGACAGCCGAGCCTCGGCCCGATGGGCCTTGTCCAGCCTAAATCGCGAAGCGGTGGAGATTGCTTCCATTGTCCAGGCCTGGGTAACACCTTCCAGGCCTGTGGAGGTCGAGGTCGAGAGTGAATGGTTCCGGGTCGCGCTGTCGCATATTTGCGACGCGAGCATGACCCGGGCCAAGCCTCGACCTCCGAAGCGTCAGGTGTACTGGTGGTCTCAGGGGATCGGAGAAATCCGGTCCCGTTGTGTGGAGGCGAGACGCCAGTACACCCGGGCCCGCCGTAGGCGGGTCCGTGACGCCGACATGGAAGCCCAGCTGTACGGTGCCTATCGAGAGGTTAAGAAGGCCCTACAGCTCTCCATCGCCGACGCGAAGGCGAGTGCCAGAGCGGAGCTCCTCGAGACTCTAAACCGTGATCCATGGGGGAGGCCGTATAAGATGGTCAGGGGCAAATTACGCCCCTGGTCGCCCCCCCTGACGGAGAGTCTCGAGCCTCGACTGCTGGAGGAGGTTGTTTCGTCGCTGTTTCCGAACAGGGCGGAACATCTCCCTCCAGCGATGGCGCCCCCGCGACGTCAAGCTGACGTCGCGGATGCGAGCGCGGAAGTCGAGGTCCCTCCGGTAACGGAGGGAGAGCTAGGCGCGGCCGTGTTGAGGATGAAATCCAAAAACACGGCTCCGGGACCCGATGGGGTCCCGGGACGCGTCCTGGCTCTGGCACTGGAGGCCCTCGGGGGGAGATTCCGTGGTCTACTGGACGCCTGTCTTCGATCCGGCCGTTTTCCAGCCATCTGGAAAATCGGCCGGCTCGTCCTGATCAAGAAAGACGGGCGTCCCGCGGAATCCCCCTCAGCCTACCGTCCGATCGTGCTACTGGACGAGGTCGACAAGCTCTTTGAGCGCATTATATGCTGTCGCCTCGTCAAGCACCTCCGAGACGTAGGCCCCGATTTGTCCGAACGTCAGTTCGGATTCCGAGAGGGAAGGTCGACCGTAGATGCGGTCGGCCGTGTCAAAGCCCTCTCGGAAGAGGCGGCCGCCCAAGGCGGGGTGTTGCTGGCGGTGTCGCTGGATATAGCGAACGCCTTTAACACCCTTCCCTGGGCCTGCATTATGGAGGCACTCCACTATCATAACGTGCCTCCATACCTGCGCCTCATGGTCGGGGCCTACCTCTCGCAGAGATACGTTGAGTATCCGGTCCGGGACGGTAGGCTGGCAAGGTGGGAAACGTCGTGCGGTGTTCCGCAGGGGTCGGTTTTAGGCCCTCTCCTGTGGAACGTCGGCTACGACTGGGTGCTGCGGGGCGAGCTCCTTCCCGGAGCAGAGGTCACCTGCTATGCGGATGATACGCTGGTGACCTCCCGGGGGAGCTCGTACCGAGAAGCAGCACGCCTCGCCACTGTGTCGGTAGCACAAGTGGTGAGGCGCATAAGGATGCTCGGCCTGGAGGTGGCCCTTCATAAGTCCGAGGCGCTGTGTTTTCACGGCGCCCGGAAGGGGCCACCTCCCGGCGCGAGCATCCAGGTTGGTGGCACTCGAATCGAGGTCAAGCCCGAGATGAGGTACCTCGGACTTGTCCTCGACCCGCGCTGGAGTTTCCGTGGGCACTTCGCCCGCCTGGCCCCCCGATTGATCGCGGCATCGGCTGCCCTAAGGCGGCTGATGCCAAACATCGGGGGGCCCGAGTCGGCAAGCCGCCGCCTCTACATGGGGGTGGTGCGATCGATGGCCCTATATGGGGCCCCGATCTGGGCGGAGACCCTGACGGCCCGTAGGAATGTCACCCTTCTGAGACATCCTCAGAGGGTGATGGCCGTCAGCGTCATACGCGGATATCGCACCATCTCCTTCGAGGCGGCGTGCGCATTGGCGGGCACATCTCCCTGGGACCTGGAGGCGGAGGCCCAGGCGTCACTGTATAAGTGGCGCAAGGACCTCCTCCTCCGGGGCGAGCAACCTGCTCCAAGGGAGGTGGAAGTGCGGAAACTCCAGGCTCGGCAGTCCGTGCTGGGGATCTGGGGGGTAAGGCTGGCCTCGCCTGAGGCCGGCCGCCGGACTGTCGAGGCGCTCCGTCCGGTAATAAGGGACTGGACGGAGCGCATGCGGGGCTCGCTGACCTTCCGCGCGGTGCAGGTTCTCTCAGGCCATGGGTGCTTCGGGAGGTACCTGCACCGCATCGCCGGAAGGGAGGCGACCGACGAGTGCCACCATTGTGGCTGCCACGAGGACACGGCGCAGCACACCCTCGAGGAATGCCCAGCTTGGGCGGGGGAGCGCCGCGACCTCGTCGCAGCGGTAGGGGACGATCTCTCCTTGCCGGCCGTAGTTAAGGCTATGGTTGGCGACGAGAGGTCGTGGAAAGCGGTCCTCTCCTTCTGCGAGTGCGTGCTCTTGCAGAAGGAGGCGGCGGAGAGAGAGAGGGAGAACGATCCCTCCTCTCAGCACATCCGCCGCAGACGCACAGGGACCCGGAGAAGGGCTTATGCCCACCTTCTCCCCCCTACCTAGCGAGGCTGGGTGGTGACTCGGGGGGGTCACCACCCTCACGCAAGCCTCGCGAGAAGGCGCGCGTGGTGTTCCCACGCGCCTTCTTGAGGTGGCTGGACCGGGGGTATTCCTCCCCGCTCCAGCCCAGAGGAGGGCCCGCCGCCGCTGTAGCCATGGCGGCGGGCACCGCGCTGGCGTGGCTGCGGACGAATACCAGATGGTACCCGTGGCCACGCCGTCAACGGTGCGCCCGAAGGAACACCCAGGAGTTTTTAGTCGGTAGGCCGGCACCTTCTGTGCCGGAGTCCGACATAATCCGCCCCCCTCCCCCGAGGAGGGCGGATAAGCATGAGCGTTTCTCCTGGCTAAAAAAAAAAAAAAAAAAAAAAAAAAAAGGTTAGGTTAGGTTGGGGTGGGGTGCGATGTTAGACAACCTCCTCGTGTGCCTGATGGCTACTTGTCCCCCTGGATACGTCTGGGGGGAACGGTAGTCGTTGGGCCGGTGCACCCTGGGCATCGGTCAACAACTTCCCTTTTAAGGGTTCTTGTTGACCGATGGCGAATAGTCTGACACCGGGGGGCTCCTCCGCGTGTCCCTCTGGTTTAGCAGAGGGCACTGCGGATGGAGCAGGAGACGCTCCCCTCCTAGTGGGGGAGTAAGGGTGGGCTCGGTGTGCACTCGCACTGCCGCCGAGCAGGCCTGGGGAGGAGGTTTGGGGTGAACCTCCTACCCCTTGCCACCGCCGGGCTCGTAATCCGGGACCGCGGCTTTCAGCTGCAGTCCGGGACCGAGGGTCTTGGCTTAACCGCCCGGACCGCGAGGAAGGAAAACCTCTATAAAAAACCAGCCCAAGTCTCGGCTCCGAGGCCCGCCTCGGCGCCGAGATGCCCTCGTCGTCCCACTCCCGAAAATTCGTTTTCGGGAGTGGAGCGACTAGGGATGGTGGAGGGCGAATTCCACCACAGCGGGCTGCGGCGAGGAAGCGGCGCTCCCTGAGGAATGCCCATATGTCCATATGGGCAGGGGACGCCGTGGAATCGTCTGCAGCACTTGGGCGACCTCTCCTTGACGACTGCAGCTAAGGCTGCGGCCGTCGACGAGAGGTCGTGGGAAGCGGCCCTCTCCCTCTGCTCGCAGGGGGAGACGGCGGGAGGGTTGGGGGGGCGGTTTTCCCCCGCCTCCTCTCCGGGCCTCCCGCTGTTGCAGGCCGCTATGGTAGGGGACGACCTCTCTGCTGAGAGGTCGTAGCCGTGCGGGACGGCCACTCTTTGCCGGCCGCAGCCAGGTTCGAGCTGCGGACGCCAAGGAGAGGCCGTGGAAAGCGGTCCTCTCTCTTTGCGAGGTCACTCGCAGAGCGAGGGGAGATGCAGCCGCATGGGGGGCCCGGAGGAGAGCTTATCTTTAATGATAGGCGATCCTCTGCCCCCCCTACCCTGCGGGGCCGTGGGTGGCGATCCGGGGGGATCACCGCCCACACATAGGCCCCGCGAGAAGGCGCGCGCGGTGTTTTCCGCGCGCCTTCTAGAGGTGGCTGGACCAGGCGATTCCTCCCTGCTCCAGCCCAGAGGTGGGCCTGCCGCCGCTTTTGTCCTGGCGGCGGGCACCGCGCTGGCGTGGCTGCGGACGAATACCAGATGGTACCCGCGGCCACGCCGTCAACGGCGCGCGCGAGGGAACACCCAGGAGTTTTTAGTCGGTAGGCCGGCACCTTCTGTGCCGGAGTCCGACATAATCCGCCCTCCTCCCCCGAGGAGGGCGGATAAGCATGAGCGTTTCTCCTGGTAAAAAAAAAAAAAAAAAAAAAAAAAAAAAAAGGTTAGGTTGGGGTGGGGTGCGATGTCAGACAACCTCCTCGTGTGCCTGATGGCTACTTGTCCCCCTGGATACGTCTGGGGGGAACGGTAGTCGTTGGGCCGGTGCACCCTGGGCATCGGTCAACAACTTCCCTTTTAAGGGTTCTTGTTGACCGATGGCGAATAGTCTGACACCGGGGGGCTCCTCCGCGTGTCCCTCTGGTTTAGCAGAGGGCACTGCGGATGGAGCAGGAGACGCTCCCCTCCTAGTGGGGGAGTAAGGGTGGGCTCGGTGTGCACTCGCACTGCCGCCGAGCAGGCCTGGGGAGGAGGTTTGGGGTGAACCTCCTACCCCTTGCCACCGCCGGGCTCGTAATCCGGGACCGCGGCTTTCAGCTGCAGTCCGGGACCGAGGGTCTTGGCTTAACCGCCCGGACCGCGAGGAAGGAAAACCTCTATAAAAAACCAGCCCAAGTCTCGGCTCCGAGGCCCGCCTCGGCGCCGAGATGCCCTCGTCGTCCCACTCCCGAAAATTCGTTTTCGGGAGTGGAGCGACTAGGGATGGTGGAGGGCGAATTCCACCACAGCGGGCTGCGGCGAGGAAGCGGCGCTCCCTGAGGAATGCCCATATGTCCATATGGGCAGGGGACGCCGTGGAATCGTCTGCAGCACTTGGGCGACCTCTCCTTGACGACTGCAGCTAAGGCTGCGGCCGTCGACGAGAGGTCGTGGGAAGCGGCCCTCTCCCTCTGCTCGCAGGGGGAGACGGCGGGAGGGTTGGGGGGGCGGTTTTCCCCCGCCTCCTCTCCGGGCCTCCCGCTGTTGCAGGCCGCTATGGTAGGGGACGACCTCTCTGCTGAGAGGTCGTAGCCGTGCGGGACGGCCACTCTTTGCCGGCCGCAGCCAGGTTCGAGCTGCGGACGCCAAGGAGAGGCCGTGGAAAGCGGTCCCCTCTCTTTGCGAGGTCACTCGCAGAGCGAGGGGAGATGCAGCCGCATGGGGGGCCCGGAGGAGAGCTTATCTTTAATGATAGGCGATCCTCTGCCCCCCTACCCTGCGGGGCCGTGGGTGGCGATCCGGGGGGATCACCGCCCACACATAGGCCCCGCGAGAAGGCGCGCGCGGTGTTTTCCGCGCGCCTTCTAGAGGTGGCTGGACCAGGCGATTCCTCCCTGCTCCAGCCCAGAGGTGGGCCTGCCGCCGCTTTGTCCTGGCGGCGGGCACCGCGCTGGCGTGGCTGCGGACGAATACCAGATGGTACCCGCGGCCACGCCGTCAACGGCGCGCGCGAGGGAACACCCAGGAGTTTTTAGTCGGTAGGCCGGCACCTTCTGTGCCGGAGTCCGACATAATCCGCCCCCCTCCCCCGAGGAGGGCGGATAAGCATGAGCGTTTCTCCTGGTTAAAAAAAAAAAAAAAAAAAAAAAAAAGGTTAGGTTGGGGTGGGGTGCGATGTCAGACAACCTCCTCGTGTGCCTGATGGCTACTTGTCCCCCTGGATACGTCTGGGGGGAACGGTAGTCGTTGGGCCGGTGCACCCTGGGCATCGGTCAACAACTTCCCTTTTAAGGGTTCTTGTTGGCCGATGGCGAATAGTCTGACACCGGGGGGCTCCTCCGCGTGTCCTCTGGTTTAGCAGAGGGCACTGCGGATGGAGCAGGAGACGCTCCCCTCCTAGCGGGGGAGTAAGGGTGGGCTCGGTGTGCACTCGCACTGCCGCCGAGCAGGCCTGGGGAGGAGGTTAGGGGGAACCTCCTACCCCTTGCCACCGCCGGGCTCGTAATCCGGGACCGCGGCTTTCAGCTGCAGTCCGGGACCGAGGGTCTTGGCCTAACCGCCCGGACCGCGAGGAAGGAAAACCTCTATAAAAAACCAGCCCAAGTCTCGGCTCCGAGGCCCGCCTCGGCGCCGAGATGCCCTCGTCGTCCCACTCCCGAAAATTCGCTTTCGGGAGTGGAGCGACGAGGGATGGTGGAGGGCGAATTCCACCACAGCGGGCTGCGGCGAGGAAGCGGCGCTCCCTGAGGAATGCCCATATGTCCATATGGGCAGGGGACGCCGCGGAATCGTCTGCAGCACGTGGGCGACCTCTCCTCTACGACTGCAGCTAAGGCTGCGGCCGTCGACGAGAGGTCGTGGGAAGCGCCCCCCCCCCCCCCCTCTGTTCGGGGGGGGGGGAGACGGCGGGAGGTTTGGAGGGGCGGTTCGAAGGATGGCTGCCTCTCCGGGCCTCCCGCTGGTGTAGGCCGCTATGGTGGGGGACGACCTCTCTGTTGGGAGGCTGTCCCCTGCCATACCATATGGTGGTAACCCTTAGCTACCATGTGGTGTGGCGGGGGGCTGCCTCTCTGTTATGGAGAGGTCGTAGCCGTGCGGGGCGGCCACTCCTTGCCGCCCGCAGCTAGTACAAAGGCTGCGGACGCCAGGGGGAGGCCGTGGAAGGCGGTCCTCTCTCTCTGCGAGACGAGGTCACTCGCGGAGCGAGGGGAGGCCCAGCCGCTCGGGGGGCACGGAGGAGAGCTTATCTTTGGTGATAGGCGATCCTCTGCCCCCCCTACCCTGCGGGGCCGTGGGTGGCGATCCGGGGGGATCACCGCCCACACATAGGCCCCGCGAGAAGGCGCGCGCGGTGTTTTCCGCGCGCCTTCTAGAGGTGGCTGGACCAGGCGATTCCTCCCTGCTCCAGCCCAGAGGTGGGCCTGCCGCCGCTTTGTCCAGGCGGCGGGCACCGCGCTGGCGTGGCTGCGGACGAATACCAGATGGTACCCGCGGCCACGCCGTCAACGGCGCGCGTGAGGGAACACCCAGGAGTTTTTAGTCGGTAGGCCGGCACCTTCTGTGCCGGAGTCCGACATAATCCGCCCCCCTCCCCCGAGGAGGGCGGATAAGCATGAGCGTTTCTCCTGGTAAAAAAAAAAAAAAAAAAAAAAAAAAAAGGTTAGGTTGGGGTGCGACGTCAGACAACCTCCTCGTGTGCTCGGTGGTTACTTGTCCTCCTGGATACGTCTGGGGGGAACGGTAGCTGCTGGGCCGGTGCACCCTGGGCATCGGCCAATAACTTCCCACTTTAAGGGTTCTTATTGGCCGATGGCGAATAGTCTGACAAGGGGGGTGCCCCTCCACGTGTCCCTCTGATTGCAGAGGGCACAGCAGGATGGGGCAGGGGGTAGGTCCCTATGTGGGACAGGGGCGGGTCGGCTCCCGCCAATTGGTGGGATGTCCGGCAGGCGCTATGTGCGCCGCCGCCGGAGGAGGGGCTTCGCCACCCCCTCGCGTTCCGTAACCGGCGAACCCACTTCAACGACCCCGCTGGTGGCTCCAGTGGGAGATGTCGTGGGTTTCGCTGGCCGGAGGGCTTGCCTTAATTGGCCGGCCCACGTGGAAGGAAAACCACTATAAAAACCAGCCCAAGTTTCGGCGTTGGGGCAACGCGGCGCCGAATGCCCTCGTCGTCCTACTTTCTTTCGAAAGTGGGATGACGAGGGAGGGTGGAGGGCATACTCCACCCACTAGCGGCCACCCTGGGGTACCGCCCGACCCCCCAGGCGTAATAGGGTTACCCGGGTGCAGAGGGCACCGCCCGGGTGGACCATCCTTTCCCTCATACTCGTGGGATGAACAATGAGCACTTTAAGAACCCCCCCCAAAAAGCAAAAAACTCCACCAAGTAAGACCTACAGTAATACAGGCCGAACCCCGCCCACCAGGGTGTTCGTAAATCGTACGCAGAGGGAGGTAGAGGAGCCGGGTGCGGATGGAGGGATCAACCTCCTCGAGCCCTCCCACGAACCGACAGCACCGCTGGGCGTAGTACCGATCGTGCTGTCGGATTCCGACATGTCGTCGCCAGCACTCCTGTTGTCGTCACCGGCCCCGGGGATTCCCCCCCGGAGCCGAGGACGACAGCCGTTACAAGTGCTCGTACAGCCGGCGACGAGACTCATAGATGTGGCGGCTGGGAGTGAAGAGTGCTTCTCCCCAGGAAGGGTCCTGTTCGGGGACCTTCCTGAGGAGCTCTTCACTCCGGAGCCCAAAGGAGGGGTGGCGCCGGAATTCCCGGCGCCCTTGGACCAGGCCCGCAAAAGGCTGCGGGCGTCCGGATCCTCACAGTCGGACGCGTCGCTAAGTGGCGACTCGTCCGACTCAAGGCCATTGGTGAGGCCCGTAACATCGGGGCCCGCCAAAAGGCCTAAGAGGGGACGCCCGCCCACAACGGGCCAATATGTGGGCCTGGCCAAAGCGAAGGCGGAGCTCCTGGCACTCAGACGAGAGGAGCTCCGCCTCCAAGCGGAGGAGGAGACCGTCGGGATGATCCGCGAGGCGAATACCAGGAGAACGGCTCGCCTTGCGGATTCGTCCCCAAGCTCCAGCGGCGCTGAGGTGGAGCGTGGTGGCGAGGTGACGGGTGCCGATACTGCGGAGGATCTGAACCAACGGGTCCTCGACAGTGTCGGCACAATTCTACACATCGCCACGAAGTCCGGCAACCTCAAGGGCACATTTGTCAAGGCCCTCAAGGTTGCCGCCACCTCAATCAAAGAGACGACCGAGGAGCTAAAGCGACGGTCTGTCTCCGACGAGACCGCCCGGCTGGCCGCAGAAAACAGCCGCCTAAAAGCCGATATGGCAGACCTCCGCAAGGAGCTAGGCGAGCTGAAGGCCAGTCTGGAGCGGTCTCAGGCGGAGAAACAGGTGCGGGTTCAACCTTCTCCTCCAGGGAAGGACCAGGACCTCGAGCGCACCATCATGGAGCGAGTAGGCTTCATGATGGGGGCGAGGCTCGAGGCCCTGGAGGAGAGGTTGCTCCCCGCGAAGAGGGAGCGGCCGCCATTGGCGGCCGATAAGAGGACGGCAACTCCATTCAGGCCGTCCTCATCCGGCGCAGTGACGGCTGCGCCACCGATCAGGCGCCAATCTCCGCCTGCTACAGAGGGAGGCCCAAAATCCCCGGCACAAACCATCCCGCCGGGGAAGAAGGGAAAAAAGAAGAAGGGGAAGGGTCCGGCTCAAAAGAAGCCAGCCGGACCCTCCAAACCACCACCTCCTCGACCACTGCCACCCGCGCCAACGTCCATGGACGAAAGCTGGGTGACAGTGGTCAAGAAGAATAAGAGGCAGGAGCCCCGGGCGCAAAGCTCTGGGGCTAAAAATAAGACGATGGCGGCTGCCGGACCTTCCGCCCCCCCCTTCAAAAACACCGAAGGGAAAGGGGACAAAGGGAGGTCCAGCAAAGAAGGGTGCTGGATTAAGGGCCCCTCGATCCGCTGCCGTAGTCCTGACCCTCCAGCCGGGGGCTCAGGACAGAGGCGTCACCTACAAGTCGGTGATGCTCGAGGCCAGGTCCAAAATTGAATTGGACGGCCTCGGGATCACCGGCTTAAGGTCACGCACGGCGCGGACGGGGGCCCAGATTCTGGAGGTCCCAGGCGCCACAAGCGGAGACAAGGCAGACTCCCTTGCCGCAAGGCTGAGGGAGGTCCTCGGCGAGACTGATGTCCGCATAACCAGGCCCACGAAATGCGCAGATCTGCGCGTTTCGGGCCTGGATGACTCGGTCTCGCCCGAGGATGTTGCCGCCGCGGTGGCTAAGGTGGGGGGGTGTGCGGTCGAGGAGGTCAAGGCTGGCCAAGTCGTCCGCACACCCTTCGCACAAGGGACCTCCTGGGTCCAGTGCCCAGTGGCAGCCGCCAGGAGGGTGGCCAAGGGGCGTCTGTTGGTCGGCTGGGTCTCCGCCCAGGTAAAACTGATGGAGACCCGGCCCACGAGGTGCTACCGCTGCCTCATGCTTGGGCATGTGAGGCAGGGGTGCACCTCGGAGATCGACCGCAGCGGAGAGTGTTTCCGCTGCGGTGCAACAGGCCACTTGGCCAGGGAGTGCTCGGCCGCTCCGCGCTGCTCACTGTGCGTGGCAGCGGGGAAGCCTGCCGAGCACCGGGTGGGGAGCAGGGTCTGCACGGGGGCGATAGCCCCCAAACGTGCAGGCCTCAAGGCGGCCGGACGGACCCCGGCCGCCGTTGCTCCCGATAAGGATCCTGTGAATGCGGCCAAGTGATGGGCATTCACAGGATCTTACAGGCGAACATCAACCACTGCGCCGGTGCGCAGGACCTCCTCCTGCAATCCATGGCGCAGTGGTCGATCGATGTCGCCGTGGCCGCCGAGCCCTACTACGTCCCCCCCAGTGATAACTGGGCAGCGGACGTGGACGGCTCGGTGGCCATAATAACTAAAAGAGGGGCAGAGGGCATAATGCCCCCTCCCACCTTGTCGAGGGGCCGAGGCTTTGTGGCGATCCGCTGGGGAGAGATATGCCTGATAGGGGTGTATTTCTCCCCCAACAGGAGTCTCGCCGAGTTCGAAGCGTTCCTGGACCAGGTAGGGGCCCTCATTGGGCAGACCCTACCGTGTCCGGCGCTCGTCGTGGGCGACCTCAACGCCAAGTCATTGGCTTGGGGCTGTCCCGCGACGGATACTCGGGGAGATCTCCTTGCGGAGTGGGCGACGGCTGCCGGCCTCGTGGTTCTGAACCAGGGGTCGGCCAACACCTGCGTGCGCTGGCAGGGGGGGTCCATCGTGGACGTTTCGTTCACGACCCCCGCCGTCGCACGGCGTGTCCGTGAGTGGAGGGTTCTGGAGGATGTGGAGACGTTGTCGGACCATTTGTATGTCCGGTTCGACGTCTCCACAGCCACAGAACGCGCGGACACGCGCCGTCGTCCCGACAGCCGAGCCTCGGCCCGATGGGCCTTGTCCAGCCTAAATCGCGAAGCGGTGGAGATTGCTTCCATTGTCCAGGCCTGGGTAACACCTTCCAGGCCTGTGGAGGTCGAGGTCGAGAGTGAATGGTTCCGGGTCGCGCTGTCGCATATTTGCGACGCGAGCATGACCCGGGCCAAGCCTCGACCTCCGAAGCGTCAGGTGTACTGGTGGTCTCAGGGGATCGGAGAAATCCGGTCCCGTTGTGTGGAGGCGAGACGCCAGTACACCCGGGCCCGCCGTAGGCGGGTCCGTGACGCCGACATGGAAGCCCAGCTGTACGGTGCCTATCGAGAGGTTAAGAAGGCCCTACAGCTCTCCATCGCCGACGCGAAGGCGAGTGCCAGAGCGGAGCTCCTCGAGACTCTAAACCGTGATCCATGGGGGAGGCCGTATAAGATGGTCAGGGGCAAATTACGCCCCTGGTCGCCCCCCCTGACGGAGAGTCTCGAGCCTCGACTGCTGGAGGAGGTTGTTTCGTCGCTGTTTCCGAACAGGGCGGAACATCTCCCTCCAGCGATGGCGCCCCCGCGACGTCAAGCTGACGTCGCGGATGCGAGCGCGGAAGTCGAGGTCCCTCCGGTAACGGAGGGAGAGCTAGGCGCGGCCGTGTTGAGGATGAAATCCAAAAACACGGCTCCGGGACCCGATGGGGTCCCGGGACGCGTCCTGGCTCTGGCACTGGAGGCCCTCGGGGGGAGATTCCGTGGTCTACTGGACGCCTGTCTTCGAACCGGCCGTTTTCCAGCCATCTGGAAAATCGGCCGGCTCGTCCTTATCAGGAAAGACGGGCGTCCCGCGGAATCCCCCTCAGCCTACCGTCCGATCGTGCTACTGGACGAGGTCGACAAGCTCTTTGAGCGCATTATATGCTGTCGCCTCGTCAAGCACCTCCGAGACGTAGGCCCCGATCTGTCCGATAATCAGTTCGGATTCCGAGAGGGAAGGTCGACCGTTGACGCGGTCGGCCGGGTCAAAGCCCTCTCGGAAGAGGCGGCCGCCCAGGGCGGGGTGTTGCTGGCGGTGTCATTGGACATCGCTAACGCCTTTAACACCCTTCCCTGGGCCTGCATTATGGAGGCACTCCGTCATCATAACGTGCCTCCATACCTGCGCCTCATGGTCGGGGCCTACCTCTCGCAGAGATACGTTGAGTATCCGGTCCGGGACGGTAGGCTGGCAAGGTGGGAAACGTCGTGCGGTGTTCCGCAGGGGTCGGTTTTAGGCCCTCTCCTGTGGAACGTCGGCTACGACTGGGTGCTGCGGGGCGAGCTCCTTCCCGGAGCAGAGGTCACCTGCTATGCTGATGATACGCTGGTGACCTCCCGGGGGAGCTCGTACCGAGAAGCGGCACGCCTCGCCACTGTGTCAGTAGCACAGGTGGTGAGGCGCATAAGGATGCTCGGCCTGGAGGTGGCCCTTCATAAGTCCGAGGCGCTGTGTTTTCACGGCGCCCGGAAGGGGCCACCTCCCGGCGCGAGCATCCAGGTTGGTGGCACTCGAATCGAGGTCAAGCCCGAGATGAGGTATCTCGGACTTGTCCTCGACCCGCGCTGGAGTTTCCGTGGGCACTTCGCCCGCCTGGCCCCCCGATTGATCGCGGCATCGGCTGCCTTAAGGCGGCTGATGCCAAACATCGGGGGGCCCGAGTCGGCAAGCCGCCGCCTCTACATGGGGGTGGTGCGGTCGATGGCCCTGTACGGGGCCCCGATCTGGGCGGAGACCCTGACGGCCCGTAGGAATGTCACCCTTCTGAGACGTCCTCAGAGGGTGATGGCCGTCAGCGTCATACGCGGATACCGCACCATCTCTTTTGAGGCGGCGTGCGCATTGGCGGGCACACCTCCCTGGGACCTGGAGGCGGAGGCCCAGGCGTCACTGTATAAGTGGCGCAAGGACCTCCTCCTCCGGGGCGATTATCCCACTCCAAGGGAGGTGGAAGTGCGGAAACTCCAGGCTCGGCAGTCCGTGCTGGGGATCTGGGGGGTAAGGCTGGCCTCGCCTGAGGCCGGCCGCCGGACTGTCGAGGCGCTCCGTCCGGTAATAAGGGACTGGACGGAGCGCATGCGGGGCTCGCTGACCTTCCGCGCGGTGCAGGTTCTCTCGGGACATGGTTGTTTCGGGAGGTACCTGCACCGCATCGCCGGAAGGGAGGCGACCGATGAGTGCCACCATTGTGGCTGCCACGAGGACACGGCGCAGCACACCCTCGAGGAATGCCCAGCTTGGGCGGGGGAGCGCCGCGACCTCGTCGCAGCGGTAGGGGACGATCTCTCCTTGCCGGCCGTAGTCAAAGCTATGGTTGGCGACGAGAGGTCGTGGAAAGCGGTCCTCTCCTTCTGCGAATGCGTTATCTCGCAGAAGGAGGCGGCGGAGAGAGAGAGGGAGAACGATCCCTCCTCTCAGCACATCCGCCGCAGACGCACAGGGACCAGGAGAAGGGCGTATGCCCACCTTCTCCCCCCTACCTAGCGAGGCTGGGTGGTGACTCGGGGGGGTCACCACCCTTACGCAAGCCTCGCGAGAAGGCGCGCGTGGTGTTCCCACGCGCCTTCTTGAGGTGGCTGGACCGGGGGTATTCCTCCCCGCTCCAGCCCAGAGGAGGGCCCGCCGCCGCCGGTAGCCGTGGCGGCGGGCACCGCGCTGGCGTGGCTGCGGACGAATACCAGATGGTACCCGTGGCCACGCCGTCAACGGTGCGCCCGAAGGAACACCCAGGAGTTTTTAGTCGGTAGGTTAGGTTAGGTTAGGTTAGGTTAGGTTAGGTTAGGTTAGGTTAGGTTAGGTTAGGTTAGGTTAGGTTAGGTTAGGTTAGGTTAGGTTAGGTTAGGTTAGGTTAGGTTAGGTTAGGTTAGGTTAGGTTAGGTTAGGTTAGGTTAGGTTAGGTTAGGTTAGGTTAGGTTAGGTTAGGTTAGGTTAGGTTAGGTTAGGTTAGGTTAGGTTAGGTTAGGTTAGGTTGGGGTGCGACGTCAGACAACCTCCTCGTGTGCTCGGTGGTTACTTGTCCTCCTGGATACGTCTGGGAGGAACGGTAGCTGCTGGGCCGGTGCACCCTGGGCATCGGCCAATAACTTCCCACTTTAAGGGTTCTTATTGGCCGATGGCGAATAGTCTGACAAGGGGGGTGCCCCTCCCAGTGTCCCTCTGATTTCAGAGGGCACAGCGGGATGGGGCAGGGGGTGGGTCCCTATGTGGGACAGGGGCGGGTCGGCTCCCGCCAATTTGGTGGGATGTCCGGCAGGCGCTATGTGCGCCGCCGTCGGAGGAGGGGCTTCGCCACCCGCTCGCGTTCCGTAACCGGCGATCACACCTCAACGACCCCGCTGGTGGCTCCAGTGGGAGATGTCGTGTGTTTCGCTGGCCGGAGGGCTTGCCTTAATTGGCCGGCCCGCGGGAAGGAAAACCCTATAAAACCAGCCCAAGTTTCGGCGCTGGGGCACGCGGCGCCGAATGCCCTCGTCGTCCTACTTTCTTTCGAAAGTGGGATGACGAGGGAGGGTGGAGGGCATACTCCACCCACTAGCGGCCACCCTGGGGTACCGCCCGCCCCCCCAGGCGTAATAGGGTTACCCGGGTGCAGAGGGCACCGCCCGGGTGGACCACGTATTTCCCTCCTGCTCGTGGGAACACTAATCCAGATGTTCAGATCCCCCCCCAAAAAACAAGATCAGATAAGACCTACAGTTCTAAAGGCCGAACACCGCCCACCAGGGTGTTCGTAAACAGCATGCAGAGGGAGGTCGAGGAGTCGGGTGCGGATGGAGGGTGTAAAGACCTCCTCGGGCCCTCCCATGAGCCGACGGCACCGCAGGGTGTCCAGCCAGTCCAGGTGCTGTCGGACTCCGATAACTCAGTGTCGTCACCGGCTTTGTTACTGTCGTCACCGGCCCCGGGGATTCCGCCCCGGAGCCGAAGACGACAACAACTTCTGGTGAAGCCGGCGACCAGTAAAGTGGTACTGGACGTTGACAGGAGTGTTGCGGCAGGGAGTGAGGAGTTCTTCTCTCCGCGGAAGGTCCTACCTAGGGATCTCCCGGAGGAGGCACTTCTCACCCCCGAACCAAAAAGCAAGACGGCGCCGGAATTCCCGGTGCAAACCGACCTTGCTAGGAAGAGGTTGAGGGCGTCCGCTTCGTCGCAGTCGGATGAGTCGTCGAGTGGCGTCGACTCGTCCGACCCAAGACCGATGGCGAGGCCCCGAGTAGAAGGGCCCGCCAAACGGGGCAAAAAAGGACGCCCTCCCACTACTGGACGCTACGTGGGGCTGTCCAAAGCCAAAGCGGAGTTCCTGGAGCTCAGGCGCCAGGAACTCCAGCTGCAGGCAGAGGAGGAGGCGGCGGAGATGGTCCGCGAAGTGAGCAGCAGGAGGATGGCTCGTATCGCGGATGCATCTCCGACGACGCTAAGCAGCGGAGCGGGGGAGGATGGTGGCAGCACTGCCGAGGCCCTGGATAAACAGGTCCAAAGCAGTGTTGAGACTATCCTCCATATTGCTACGAAGTCAGGCAACCTTAAGGGCACTTTTGTGAAAGCCCTTAAGGTTGCCGCCGCCTCGATCAAGGAGGCTACGGAGGAACTGAGGCAGCGCACTGCCTCAGAGGAGACAGCGAGACTGACCCGGGAAAATGCTCGCCTAAAAGCCGAGATGGCCGAGCTCCGTAAGGAGCTCGGTGAGCTCCGGGTCAGTCTCGAGCAGACGAGGGTGCAGGTGCAGTTCTCCCCCCCAGGGAAGGACCAGGACCTCGAGCGCACCATCATGGAGCGAATCGGCACCATGGTGGGGGCTAGGCTCGAGGCCCTGGAGGGGAGACTGCTCCCTGCAAGTAGAGAGAGGCCGCCGTTAGCGGCGGACAACAGGAGGTCGGCCAGCCCACTTAGGCCGTCTACGTCCGGCGCGGCCACTGTCGCCGCCCCAAGCAGGCGCTCACCAACGCCTGCAATAAGCGCTGTGCCCCCCTCTCCGGTACAAACCATCGCGCCGGGGAATAAGGGCACTAAAAAGAGAGGGAAGGGTCCGGCGAAGAAAGGGTCTGCCGGACCCTCCAAGCAGGCTCCCAAGGAGCCCAGGCCACTGCCACCCGCGCCCGCGTCCATGGACGAGAGCTGGGCGGCGGTGGCGAAAAAGAAGAAGAAGCCCCGGGCGCAAAGCTCCGGGACTCAGTCTGCGGCTGCTAGACCTCCCGCCCCCCCCTCACAAACACCGAGGGGGAAGAAGAAGAGGAAGGGAGGTTCTAGGAAGAAGCAAGGGGCCGGGTTGAGGCCCCCGCGGTCGGCGGCAATCGTCCTGACCCTCCAACCGGGGGCTCAGGACAGGGGGGTGACGTACAAGGCGGTGATGCTCAAAGCTCAGGCCAGCATCCAGCTGGACAGCCTCGGCATCACCGCCTTGAGGTCACGTACCGCGAGGACGGGGGCCCAGATCCTGGAGCTCCCGGGCGCCACCAGCGGCGCCAAAGCGGACTCCCTCGCCGCGAGGATGAGGGAGGTCCTTGACGAGGCCGATGTGCGAGTAACCAGGCCCATGAAGTGCGTAGAGTTACGCATTTCGGGCCTGGACGAGTCGGCCTCGTCGGAGGGGGTCGCCGCTGCGGTGGCGAAAGCGGGGGCGTGTGCGGTCGAGGCGGTCAAAGCTGGCCAAATCGTCCGCACACCCTTCTCGCAGGGGACCTGCTGGGTCCGGTGCCCGGTGGCGGCCGCCAAAACGGTGGCCGCGGGGCGATTGTTGGTGGGCTGGGTCTCCGCCCAAGTCAAGTTGTTGGAGACCCAGCCGACGAGGTGCTACCGCTGCCATATGTGTGGTCACATAAGGCAGCGGTGCACCTCGACGATCGACCGCAGCGGGGAATGCTTCCGCTGCGGTGAAACGGGCCACATGGCCAGGGACTGCTCGGCCGCCCCCCGCTGCTCACTGTGTGTGGCAGCGGGAAAGCCCGCCGACCACAGGGCAGGGAGCAAGGCATGCACGGGGGCGATAGGCCCCAGACGTGCAGCCCCAAAAGCGGCCGGACGGATTCCGGCCGCTGCTGCTCCTAATCAGGACCGAGGGTGATTTCCACCCTTTGGGGTCCTGGGGCTGCCGCGAGGACATGGCGCTACACACCCCTGAGGAATGCCCAGTTTGGGCAGGGGAGCGCCATGACCCCGCGTCGCAGCGGTAGGGGGACGACCTCTCCTCCCGGCCATAGCTTAAGCTGTGGCCGGTGACGAGAGGTCGTAGGAAGTGGTTCTCTCCTCCTGCGAGATCGCGGTCTCGCAGGGGGAGGCGGCGGAGAGTGAGATCCCTCCTCTCCGCCGCAGCAGTGCTGGGACCCGGAGGAGATGTGTATATCTCCTCCCCCTACCAGGCGGGGCCTGGGTGGTGATCCGGGGGGATCACCGCCCACACATAGGCCCCGCGAGAAGGCGCGCGTGGTGTTTCCCACGCGCCTTCTAGAGGTGGCTGGACCAGGCGATTCCTCCCTGCTCCAGCCCAGAGGAGGGCCCGCCGCCGCCGTTATCCTGGCGGCGGGCATCGCGCTGGCGTGGCTGCGGACGAATACCGAGATGGTACCCGTGGCCACGTCGCATAGGTGTGCGCGAGGGAACACCGGTGGGTTTTTAGTGGGTATTCCGCCTCCTACCATCCGTTGGTCATGGAGGCGGGGAGTCCCACATATCCCTGCTGCGGGCCCCCGCCTGCGGCAGGTCGAACGCGTAAATGCGTTTTCCCACCGTCAAAAAAAAAAAAAAAAAAAAAAAAAAAAAAAAAAAAAAAAAAGGTTAGGTTAGGTTAGGTTAGGTTAGGTTAGGTTAGGTTAGGTTAGGTTAGGTTAGGTTAGGTTAGGTTAGGTTAGGTTAGGTTGGGGTGCGACGTCAGACAACCTCCTCGTGTGCTCGGTGGTTACTTGTCCTCCTGGATACGTCTGGGGGGAACGGTAGCTGCTGGGCCGGTGCACCCTGGGCATCGGCCAATAACTTCCCACTTTAAGGGTTCTTATTGGCCGATGGCGAATAGTCTGACAAGGGGGGTGCCCCTCCGCGTGTCCCTCTGATTGCAGAGGGCACAGCGTGATGGGGCAGGGGAAGGTCCCTATGTGGGACAGGGGCGGGTCGGCTCCCGCCAATTGGTGGGATGTCCGGCAGGCGCTATGTGCGCCGCCGCCGGAGGAGAGGCTTCGCCACCCTCTCGCGTTCCGTAACCGGCGAACCCACTTCAACGACCCCGCTGGTGGCTCCAGTGGGAGATGTCGTGGGTTTCGCTGGCCGGAGGGCTTGCCTTAATTGGCCGGCCCGCGGGAAGGAAAACCCTGTAAAACCAGCCCAAGTTTCGGCGTTGGGGCAACGCGGCGCCGAATGCCCTCGTCGTCCTACTTTCTTTCGAAAGTGGGAGGACGAGGGAAGGTGGAGGGCATAATCCACCACTAGCGGCCACCCTGGGGTACCGCCCGACCCCCCAGGCGTAAAAGGGTTACCCAGGTGCAGAGGGCACCGCCTGGGTGGACCTGTTATATCCCTCATACTCGTGGGAACAAAAATGAGTACATTAAGAACCCCCCCCCAAAAAACAAATACTTCGAGTGTTTTCAGCAACACCAAAAGAACCCCGCCCACCAGGGTGTTCACAAATAGGCAGAGGGAGGTCGAGGAGTCGGGTGCGGTTGGAGGGATACAAAACCTCCTCGGGCCCTCCCACGAGCCGATAGCACCGCAGGGCGTACGGCCGGTCGTAGTGCTATCGGACTCCGAATGCTCAATGTCGTCGCCAGCACTCCTGCTGTCGTCACCGGCCCCGGGGATTTCCCCCCGGAGCCGAGGACGACAGCCGTTACAAGTGCTCGTACAGCCGGCGACGAGGTTGATTGATGTGGCGGCTGGGAGTGAAGAGTGCTTCTCCCCAGGAAGGGTCCTGTTCGGGGACCTTCCTGAGGAGCTCTTCACTCCGGAGCCCAAAGGAGGGATGGCGCCGGAATTTCCGGCGTCTTTGGACCAGGCCCGAAAGAGGCTGCGGACGTCCCCATCTGCGTCGTCTCGGTCGGACGGGTCGTCGAACGACGACTCGTCCGACACTAGACCCCTCGCGAGGCCCGGAACTTCAGGGCCCGCCAAACGCGCTAAACGGGGACGGCCGCCGACTACCGGCCAATACGTGGGCCTGGCCAAAGCGAAGGCGGAGCTTCTAGCGCTCAAACGGGAGGAGCTCCGACTCCGAGCAGAGGAGGAGGTGGTGGGGATGGTCCGCGAGGTAAGCAATAGGAAGGCTTGCATCGCGGACTCATCCCCGACCAGTGGCGAAAACACGGAGGGCGTTAATACTGTCGAGGCCCTGAATAAGCAGGTCCTCGACAGTGTAAACACGATTGTGCGGATCGCCACTACATCAGGCAACCTTAAGGGAACCTTCGTAAAGGCCCTTAAGGTTGCCGCCTCGTCCATTCAGGAGGCAACGGACGAACTCCGGCGGAGATCTGTCTCCGATGAGACCGCCCGACTGGCAGCGGAGAACAATCGCCTAAAGGCCGAGATGGCCGGACTCCGTAAGGAGATGGGCGATTTGCGTGCCAGTATGGAGCGGTCTCAGGCGGAGACGCAGGTGCGGGGGCAACCTTCTCCTCCAGGGAAGGTTCAAGACCTCGAGCGCACCATCATGGAGCGAGTAGGCTTCATGGTGGGGGCAAGGCTCGAGGCCCTGGAGGAGCGGTTGCTCCCCGCAAGGAGGGAGAGGCCGCCGCTTGCGGCGGATAAAAAGAGGACGGCCAGTCCATCCAGGCCGTCCTCTTCCGGAGCGGTCACCAGCAGGCGACCGACGACGACGACGCCGCCCAACACAGGCGTCTCGCCCAAAGCCCCGGCACCAACCACTTCGCCGGGGCCAAGGGCCAAGAAGAAAAAGAAGGGGAAGGGTCCGGCTCAAAAGAAAGGGCCAGCCGGACCCTCCAAACCACCACCTCCTCGACCACTGCCACCCGCGCCAACGTCCATGGACGAAAGCTGGGTGACAGTGGTCAAGAAGAACAGAAAGCAGGCGCCCCGGGCACAAAGCTCCGGGGCTAATAAGAAGATGTTGGCGGCTGCCGGACCTTCCGCCCCCCCCTCAAAAACACCGAGGGGAAAGGGGACAAAGGGAGGTCCAGCTAAGAAGGGGGCTGGGCTGAGGGCCCCCCGATCCGCAGCGGTCGTCCTGACCCTCCAGCCGGGGGCTCAGGACCGAGGCGTCACCTACAAGTCGGTGATGCTCGAGGCCAGGTCCAAAATTGATTTGGACGGCCTCGGGATCACCGGCTTAAGGTCACGCACTGCGCGGACGGGGGCCCAAATCCTGGAGGTCCCGGGCGCCACCAGCGGCGAAAAGGCAGACTCCCTCGCCACAAGGCTGAGGGAGGTCCTCGGCGAGGCCGACGTCCGAGTTACCAGGCCCACGAAATGCGCAGAACTGCGCGTTTCGGGCCTGGATGACTCGGTCTCGCCTGAGGATGTCGCCGCCGCGGTGGCTAAGGTGGGGGGGTGTGCGGTCGAGGAGGTCAGGGCTGGCCAAGTCGTCCGCACACCCTTCGCACAAGGGACCTCGTGGGTCCAGTGCCCTGTGGCAGCCGCCAAAAGGGTGGCCAGGGGGCGTCTGTTGGTCGGCTGGGTCTCCGCCCAGGTAAAACTGATGGAGACCCGGCCCACGAGGTGCTACCGCTGCCTCATGCTTGGGCATGTGAGGCAGGGGTGCACCTCGGCGATCGACCGCAGCGGAGAGTGCTTCCGCTGCGGTGAAACAGGCCACCTGGCCAGGGAGTGCTCGGCCGCTCCCCGCTGCTCACTGTGCGTGGCAGCGGGGAAGCCCGCCGAGCATCGGGCGGGGAGCAGGGTCTGCACGGGGGCGATAGCCCCCAAACGTGCAGGCCTCAAGGCGGCCGGAAGGACCCCGGCCGCCGTTGCTCCCGATAAGGATCTTGTGAATGCGGCCAAGTGATGGGCATTCACAGGATCCTCCAGGCGAACATCAACCACTGCGCCGGTGCGCAGGACCTCCTCCTGCAATCCATGGCGCAGTGGTCGATCGATGTCGCCGTGGCCGCCGAGCCCTACTACGTCCCCCCCAGTGATAACTGGGCAGCGGACGTGGACGGCTCGGTGGCCATCATAACTAAAAGAGGGGCAGAGGGCATAATGCCCCCTCCCACCTTGTCGAGGGGCCGAGGCTTTGTGGCGATCCGCTGGGGAGAGATATGCCTAATCGGGGTGTATTTCTCCCCCAACAGGAGTCTCGCCGAGTTCGAAGCGTTCCTGGACCAGGTAGGGGCCCTCATTGGGCAGACCCTACCGTGTCCGGCGCTCGTCGTGGGCGACCTCAACGCCAAGTCATTGGCTTGGGGCTGTCCCGCGACGGATACTCGGGGAGATCTTCTTGCGGAGTGGGCGACGGCTGCCGGCCTCGTGGTTCTGAACCAGGGGTCGGCCAACACCTGCGTGCGATGGCAGGGGGGGTCCATCGTGGACGTTTCGTTCACGACCCCCGCCGTCGCACAGCGTGTCCGTGAGTGGAGGGTTCTGGAGGATGTGGAGACGTTGTCGGACCATTTGTATGTCCGGTTCGACGTCTCCACAGCCACAGAACGCGCGGACACGCGCCGTCGTCCCGACAGCCGAGCCTCGGCCCGATGGGCCTTGTCCAGCCTAAATCGCGAAGCGGTGGAGATTGCTTCCATTGTCCAGGCCTGGGTAACACCTTCCAGGCCTGTGGAGGTCGAGGTCGAGAGTGAATGGTTCCGGGTCGCGCTGTCGCATATTTGCGACGCGAGCATGACCCGGGCCAAGCCTCGACCTCCGAAGCGTCAGGTGTACTGGTGGTCTCAGGGGATCGGAGAAATCCGGTCCCGTTGTGTGGAGGCGAGACGCCAGTACACCCGGGCCCGCCGTAGGCGGGTCCGTGACGCCGACATGGAAGCCCAGCTGTACGGTGCCTATCGAGAGGTTAAGAAGGCCCTACAGCTCTCCATCGCCGACGCGAAGGCGAGTGCCAGAGCGGAGCTCCTCGAGACTCTAAACCGTGATCCATGGGGGAGGCCGTATAAGATGGTCAGGGGCAAATTACGCCCCTGGTCGCCCCCCCTGACGGAGAGTCTCGAGCCTCGACTGCTGGAGGAGGTTGTTTCGTCGCTGTTTCCGAACAGGGCGGAACATCTCCCTCCAGCGATGGCGCCCCCGCGACGTCAAGCTGACGTCGCGGATGCGAGCGCGGAAGTCGAGGTCCCTCCGGTAACGGAGGGAGAGCTAGGCGCGGCCGTGTTGAGGATGAAATCCAAAAACACGGCTCCGGGACCCGATGGGGTCCCGGGACGCGTCCTGGCTCTGGCACTGGAGGCCCTCGGGGGGAGATTCCGTGGTCTACTGGACGCCTGTCTTCGAACCGGCCGTTTTCCAGCCATCTGGAAAATCGGCCGGCTCGTCCTGATCAAGAAGGACGGGCGTCCCGCGGAATCCCCCTCAGCCTACCGTCCGATCGTGCTACTGGACGAGGTCGACAAGCTCTTTGAGCGCATTATATGCTGTCGCCTCGTCAAGCACCTCCGAGACGTAGGCCCCGATCTGTCCGAACGTCAGTTCGGATTCCGAGAGGGAAGGTCGACCGTTGACGCGGTCGGCCGTGTCAAAGCCCTCTCGGAAGAGGCGGCCGCCCAGGGCGGGGTGTTGCTGGCGGTGTCATTGGACATCGCTAACGCCTTTAACACCCTTCCCTGGGCCTGCATTATGGAGGCACTCCTCTATCATAACGTGCCTCCATACCTGCGCCTCATGGTCGGGGCCTACCTCTCGCAGAGATACGTTGAGTATCCGGTCCGGGACGGTAGGCTGGCAAGGTGGGAAACGTCGTGCGGTGTTCCGCAGGGGTCGGTTTTAGGCCCTCTCCTGTGGAACGTCGGCTACGACTGGGTGCTGCGGGGCGAGCTCCTTCCCGGAGCAGAGGTCGCCTGTTATGCGGATGACACGCTGGTGACCTCCCGGGGGAGCTCGTACCGAGAAGCGGCACGCCTCGCCACTGTGTCGGTAGCACAGGTGGTGAGGCGCATAAGGATGCTCGGCCTGGAGGTGGCCCTCCATAAGTCCGAGGCGCTGTGTTTTCACGGCGCCCGGAAGGGGCCACCTCCCGGCGCGAGCATCCAGGTTGGTGGCACTCGAATCGAGGTCAAGCCCGAGATGAGGTATCTCGGACTTGTCCTCGACCCGCGCTGGAGTTTCCGTGGGCACTTCGCTCGCCTGGCCCCCCGATTGATCGCGGCATCGGCTGCCTTAAGGCGGCTGATGCCAAACATCGGGGGGCCCGAGTCGGCAAGCCGCCGCCTCTACATGGGGGTGGTGCGGTCGATGGCCCTTTATGGGGCCCCGATCTGGGCGGAGACCCTGACGGCCCGTAGGAATGTCACTCTTCTGAGACGTCCTCAGAGGGTGATGGCCGTCAGCGTCATACGCGGATACCGCACCATCTCTTTTGAGGCGGCGTGCGCATTGGCGGGCACACCTCCCTGGGACCTGGAGGCGGAGGCCCAGGCGTCACTGTATAAGTGGCGCAAGGACCTCCTCCTCCAGGGCGATCATCCCACTCCAAGGGAGGTGGAAGTGCGGAAACTCCAGGCTCGGCAGTCCGTGCTGGGGATCTGGGGGGTAAGGCTGGCCTCGCCTGAGGCCGGCCGCCGGACTGTCGAGGCGCTCCGTCCGGTAATAAGGGACTGGACGGAGCGCATGCGGGGCTCGCTGACCTTCCGCGCGGTGCAGGTTCTCTCGGGACACGGTTGTTTCGGGAGGTACCTGCACCGCATCGCCGGAAGGGAGGCGACCGATGAGTGCCACCATTGTGGCTGCCACGAGGACACGGCGCAGCATACCCTCGAGGAATGCCCAGCTTGGGCGGGGGAGCGCCGCGACCTCGTCGCAGCGGTAGGGGACGATCTCTCCTTGCCGGCCGTAGTCAAGGCTATGGTTGGCGACGAGAGGTCGTGGAAAGCGGTCCTCTCCTTCTGCGAATGCGTTATCTCGCAGAAGGAGGCGGCGGAGAGAGAGAGGGAGAACGATCCCTCCTCTCAGCACATCCGCCGCAGACGCACAGGGACCAGGAGAAGGGCTTATGCCCACCTTCTCCCCCCTACCTAGCGAGGCTGGGTGGTGACTCGGGGGGGTCACCACCCTTACGCAAGCCTCGCGAGAAGGCGCGCGTGGTGTTCCCACGCGCCTTCTTGAGGTGGCTGGACCGGGGGTATTCCTCCCCGCTCCAGCCCAGAGGAGGGCCCGCCGCCGCCGTTAGCCGTGGCGGCGGGCACCGCGCTGGCGTGGCTGCGGACGAATACCAGATGGTACCCGTGGCCACGCCGTCAACGGTGCGCCCGAAGGAACACCCAGGAGTTTTTAGTCGGTAGGCCGGCACCTTCTGTGCCGGAGTCCGACATAATCCGTCCCCCTCCCCCGAGGAGGGCGGATAAGCATGAGCGTTTCTCCTGGTAAAAAAAAAAAAAAAAAAAAAGGTTAGGTTAGGTTAGGTTAGGTTGGGGTGCGACGTCAGACAACCTCCTCGTGTGCTCGGTGGTTACTTGTCCTCCTGGATACGTCTGGGGGGAACGGTAGCTGCTGGGCCGGTGCACCCTGGGCATCGGCCAATAACTTCCCACTTTAAGGGTTCTTATTGGCCGATGGCGAATAGTCTGACAAGGGGGGTGCCCCTCCCAGTGTCCCTCTGATTGCAGAGGGCACAGCGGGATGGGGCAGGGGGTGGGTCCCTATGTGGGACAGGGGCGGGCCGGCTCCCGCCAATTTGGTGGGATGTCTGGCAGGCGCGGTTTTCGCGTCACCGTTGGAGGAGGGGCTTCGCCACCCACTCGCGTTCCGTAACCGGCTAACACACCTCAACGACCCCGCTGGTGGCTCCAGTGGGAGACGTCGTGTGTTTCGCTGGCCGGAGGGCTTGCCTTAATTGGCCGGCCCGCGGGAAGGAAAACCCTATAAAACCAGCCCAAGTTTCGGCGCTGGGGCATCGCGGCGCCGAATGCCCTCGTCGTCCTACTTTCTTTCGAAAGTGGGAGGACGAGGGAAGGTGGAGGGCATACTCCATCATGAGCGGCCACCCTGGGGTACCGCCCGACCCCCCAGGTGTAATAGGGTTACCCAGGTGCAGAGGGCACCGCCTGGGTGGACGACCCCTTCCCTCCTGATCGTGGGAACCAAATATGATGTCAAGAACCCCCCCCAAAAACAAAAAATCACCTAAGACCTACAGTTTTAAAGGCCGAACCCCGCCCACGCGGGTGTTCGTTAATTCGCAGAGGGAGGTCGAGGAGTCGGGTGCGGATGGAGGGTATAAAGACCTCCTCGGGCCCTCCCACGAGCCAACAGCACCGCAGGGCGTTAGGCCGGTCGTTGTGCTGTTGGACTCCGATGATTTGACGTTGTCGTCGCCGGCCTTAATGCCGTCGCCATCGACCCCGGGGACACCGCCTCGGAGCCGACACAGACGGCCGCAGGTATTGGTGAAACCGGCGACCACTACACACACGGACGAGACAGCTGGGAGCGAGGAGTTCTTCTCTCCTCGGAGGGTCCTATCAAGGGACCTCCCGGAGGAGGCACTCCTCACCCCCGATCCTAAAGAAGGGGCGGCGCCAAAATTCTTGGCGCCCACGGACCAGGCCCGCAAAAGGTCGCGAGCGTCCGCAACACAGTCGGAGGGGTCGTCAAGCGACGGCTCCTCTGACTCGAGACCCCTGGTGAGGCCCAGAGTATCGGGGCCCGCCAAGCGGGGTAAGAGAGGGCGCCCGCCCACCACGGGACAATACGTGGGCTTGTCCAGGGCGAAGGCGGAGTTCTTGGAGCTGAGGCGCCAGGAACTCCGTCTGCAGGCGGAAGAGGAGGCGGCGGAGATGCTCCGCGAGGCGAGCAGTAGGAGAGCGGCTCGTCTCACAGAAGCACCCCCGAAAATGAGTAGTGCCGAGTCGGAGGGGACCAGCACTGTCGAGGCCCTGAATAAACAGGTGCTCGATAGTGTTGGGTCCATCCTACATGTGGCGGCGAAGTCCGGCAGCCTGAAGGGCACTTTTGTAAAAGCCCTAAAGGTTGCCGCCGCCTCAATTAAGGAGGCGACAGAAGAACTGAGGCAGCGCACTGCCTCAGAGGAGACTGCGAGACTGACCCGTGAGAATGCTCACCTAAAGGCCGCGATGGCCGAGCTCCGTAAGGAGATGGATGAGCTCCGGGTCAGTCTCGAGCAGGCGAGGGTGCAGGTGCGGTTCTCTCCCCCAGGGAAGGACCAGGACCTCGAGCGCACCATCATGGAGCAAGTTGGCACCATGGTGGGGGCACGGCTCGAGGCCCTGGAGGGGAGGCTGTTACCCGCTATGCGGGAGAGGCCGCCATTGGCGGCAGATAGGAGGAGGACGGCATCACCATCTGTGCCGTCATCATCAGGGGCGGAAACTGCTGTTGCGCCAATTAAGCGCACGCCACCACCGCCGCCTACCAAACCCGCGGCTCCTAAACCCCCGGCAGGAAGTGTCCCGCCGGGGAAGGGGAGAACAAAAAAGAAGAAGGGTCCGGCGAAGAAAGGGTCGGCCGGACCCTCAAGCCAGGCTCCATTAGAGCCACGACCGCTGCCACCCGCGCCCACGTCTATGGACGAGAGCTGGGTGGCAGTGGTTAAAAAGAAGAAAAAGTCCCGAGCACAAAGCTCCGGGACTAACAAGGCGGCTGCCAGACCTCCCGCTCCTCCCCCCTCAACAGCATCGAGGGGGAAAAAGAAGAAGAAGCGAGGCCGAGGTCCCAGCAGGAGACAGGGGGCCGGATTGAGGGCTCCCAGATCCGCGGCAATCGTCCTGACCCTCCAGCCGGGGGCTCAGGACAGGGGGGTAACGTACAAGGCGGTGATGCTCGAGGCTCAGTCCAGGATTGAACTGGACAGCCTGGGTATCACCGCCTTGAGGTCACGAACGGCGCAGACGGGGGCCCAGATCCTAGAGATCTTGGGCGCCAGTAGCAGCGCCAAGGCGGACTCCCTCGCCGCGAAGATGAGGGAGGTATTGTGTGAGACCGATGTGCGAATATCCAGGCCCACGAAGTGCGTAGAACTACGCATCTCGGGCCTGGACGAATCGGTCTCACCGGAAGAGGTCGCCGCTGCGGTGGCGAAGGCGGGGGCGTGCGCGATCGAGGCGGTCAAAGCTGGCCAAATCGTCCGCACACGCCTCTCCCAAGGGACCTGTTGGGTCCGATGCCCGGTGGCGGCCGCCAAAAAGGTGGCCGCGGGGCGATTGTTGGTGGGCTGGGTCTCCGCCCAGGTCAAGCTGTTAGAGACCCAGCCAGCGAGATGCTACCGCTGCCATATGGGTGGCCATATAAGGCAGCGGTGCACGTCGGCGATTGACCGCAGCGACGAATGCTTTCGCTGCGGTCAAAATGGCCATAAGGCCAAAGAGTGCTCGGCCGCCCCCCGCTGCTCACTATGTGTGGCAGCCGGAAAGCCCGCCGAGCACAGAGCCGGGAGCAAGGCTTGCACGGGGGCGATACGCCCCAGACGTGCAGCCCCACGGGCGGCCGGACGGTATCCGGCCGCCGCTGCTCGAAACAAGGACCGAGGGTGATTTCCACCCTCGGGATCCTGGGGCTGCCACGAGGACATGGCGCTGTACACCCCTGAGGAATGCCCAGTTTGGGCAGGGGAGCGCCATGACCCCGTCGCAGCGGTAGGGGGACGACCTCTCCTCCCGGCCATAGCTTAAGCTGTGGCCGCAGATGGGAGGTCGTAGGAAGTGGTTCCTCCTCCTCCCCCTACCAGGCGGGGCCTGGGTGGTGATCCGGGGGGATTACCGCCCACACATAGGCCCCGCGAGAAGGCGCGCGTGGTGTTCCCACGCGCCTTCTAGAGGTGGCTGGACCAGGTGATTCCTCCCTGCTCCAGCCCAGAGGTGGGCCCGCCGCCGCTGTTGTTCTGGCGGCGGGCATCGCGCTGGCGTGGCTGCGGACGAATACCAGATGGTACCCGTGGCCACGCCGCATTGGTGCGCGCGAGGGAACACCGGTGGGTTTTTAGTGGGTATTCCGCCTCCTACCATCCGTTGGTCATGGGGGCGGGGAGTCCCACATATCCCTGCTGCGGGCCCCCGCCTGCGGCAGGTCGAACGCGTAAATGCGTTTTCCCACCGTCAAAAAAAAAAAAAAAAAAAAAAAAAAAAAAAAAAAAAAAAAAAAAAAAAAAAAAAAAAAAAAAAAGGTTAGGTTAGGTTAGGTTAGGTTAGGTTAGGTTAGGTTAGGTTAGGTTAGGTTAGGTTAGGTTAGGTTAGGTTAGGTTAGGTTAGGTTAGGTTGGGGTGCGATGTCAGACAACCTCCTCGTGTGCCTGATGGCTACTTGTCCCCCTGGATACGTCTGGGGGGAACGGTAGTCGTTGGGCCGGTGCACCCTGGGCATCGGTCAACAACTTCCCTTTTAAGGGTTCTTGTTGGCCGATGGCGAATAGTCTGACACCGGGGGGCTCCTCCGCGTGTCCTCTGGTTTAGCAGAGGGCACTGCGGATGGAGCAGGAGACGCTCCCCTCCTAGCGGGGGAGTAAGGGTGGGCTCGGTGTGCACTCGCACTGCCGCCGAGCAGGCCTGGGGAGGAGGTTAGGGGGAACCTCCTACCCCTTGCCACCGCCGGGCTCGTAATCCGGGACCGCGGCTCTCAGCTGCAGCCCGGGACCGAGGGTCTTGGCCTAACCGCCCGGACCGCGAGGAAGGAAAACCTCTATAAAAAACCAGCCCAAGTCTCGGCTCCGAGGCCCGCCTCGGCGCCGAGATGCCCTCGTCGTCCCACTCCCGAAAATTCGTTTTCGGGAGTGGAACGACGGGGGATGGTGGAGGGCGAAGTCCACCACAGCGGGCTGCGGCGAGGAAGCGGCGCTCCCTGAGGAATGCCCATATGTCCATATGGGCAGGGGACGCCGCGGAATCGTCTGCAGCACGTGGGCGACCTCTCCTCTACGACTGCAGCTAAGGCTGCGGCCGTCGACGAGAGGTCGTGGGAAGCGGCCCCCCCCCCCCCTCTGTTCGGGGGGGGGGGGGAAACGGCGGGAAGTTTGGAGGGGCGGTGTCCCTTATCGCCGCCTCTCCGGGCGTCCCGCTGTTGCAGGCCGCTATGGTAGGGGACGACCTCTCTGTTGAGAGGTCGTAGCCGTGCGGGACGGCCACTCTTTGCCGCCCGCAGCTGTTCTCATCAGAGCTGCGGGCGCCAAGGAGAGGCCGTGGAAGGCGGTCCCCTCTCTCTGCGAGAGATTACTACCTCGCAGAGCGAGGGGAGACACAGCCGCACGGGGGGCACGGAGGAGAGCTTATCTTCAATGATAGGCAATCCTCTGCCCCCCCTACCCTGCGGGGCCGTGGGTGGCGATCCGGGGGGATCACCGCCCACACATAGGCCCCGCGAGAAGGCGCGCGCGGTGTTTTCCGCGCGCCTTCTAGAGGTGGCTGGACCAGGCGATTCCTCCCTGCTCCAGCCCAGAGGTGGGCCTGCCGCCGTTTGTCCTGGCGGCGGGCACCGCGCTGGCGTGGCTGCGGACGAATACCAGATGGTACCCGCGGCCACGCCGTCAACGGCGCGCGCGAGGGAACACCCAGGAGTTTTTAGTCGGTAGGCCGGCACCTTCAGTGCCGGAGTCCGACATAATCCGCCCCCCTCCCCCGAGGAGGGCGGATAAGCATGAGCGTTTCTCCTGGTAAAAAAAAAAAAAAAAGGTTAGGTTAGGTTAGGTTAGGTTAGGTTAGGTTAGGTTAGGTTAGGTTAGGTTAGGTTAGGTTAGGTTAGGTTAGGTTAGGTTAGGTTAGGTTAGGTTAGGTTAGGTTAGGTTAGGTTAGGTTAGGTTAGGTTAGGTTAGGTTAGGTTAGGTTAGGTTAGGTTAGGTTAGGTTAGGTTAGGTTAGGTTAGGTTAGGTTAGGTTAGGTTAGGTTAGGTTAGGTTAGGTTAGGTTAGGTTAGGTTAGGTTAGGTTAGGTTAGGTTAGGTTAGGTTAGGTTAGGTTAGGTTAGGTTAGGTTAGGTTAGGTTAGGTTAGGTTAGGTTAGGTTAGGTTAGGTTAGGTTAGGTTAGGTTAGGTTAGGTTAGGTTAGGTTAGGTTAGGTTAGGTTAGGTTAGGTTAGGTTAGGTTAGGTTAGGTTAGGTTAGGTTAGGTTAGGTTAGGTTAGGTTAGGTTAGGTTAGGTTAGGTTAGGTTAGGTTAGGTTAGGTTAGGTTAGGTTAGGTTAGGTTAGGTTAGGTTAGGTTAGGTTAGGTTAGGTTAGGTTAGGTTAGGTTAGGTTAGGTTAGGTTAGGTTAGGTTAGGTTAGGTTAGGTTAGGTTAGGTTAGGTTAGGTTAGGTTAGGTTAGGTTAGGTTAGGTTAGGTTAGGTTAGGTTAGGTTAGGTTAGGTTAGGTTAGGTTAGGTTAGGTTAGGTTAGGTTAGGTTAGGTTAGGTTAGGTTAGGTTAGGTTAGGTTAGGTTAGGTTAGGTTGGGGTGCGACGTCAGACAACCTCCTCGTGTGCTCGGTGGCTACTTGTCCTCCTGGATACGTCTGGGGGGAACGGTAGCTGCTGGGCCGGTGCACCCTGGGCATCGGCCAATAACTTCCCACTTTAAGGGTTCTTATTGGCCGATGGCGAATAGTCTGACAAGGGGGGTGCCCCTCCGCGTGTCCCTCTGATTGCAGAGGGCACAGCAGGATGGGGCAGGGGGTAGGTCCCTATGTGGGACAGGGGCGGGTCGGCTCCCGCCAATCGGTGGGATGTCCGGCAGGCGCTATGTGCGCCGCCGCCGGAGGAGGGGCTTCGCCACCCCCTCGCGTTCCGTAACCGGCGATCACACCTCAACGACCCTGCTGGTGGCTCCAGTGGGAGATGTCGTGTGTTTCGCTGGCCGGAGGGCTTGCCTTAATTGGCCGGCCCACGTGGAAGGAAAACCACTATAAAAACCAGCCCAAGTTTCGGCGTTGGGGCAACGCGGCGCCGAATGCCCTCGTCGTCCTACTTTCTTTCGAAAGTGGGATGATGAGGGAGGGTGGAGGGCATACTCCACCCACTAGCGGCCACCCTGGGGCACCGCCCGACCCCCCAGGCGTAATAGGGTTACCCGGGTGCAGAGGGCACCGCCCGGGTGGACCATCTTTTCCCTCATACTCGTGGGATGCAAAATGAGTTTGATCAGAACCCCCCCCAAAAAACAAAAAACACCACCAACATCTGTAAGTAAGTCCTACAGTAATAAAGGCCGAACCCCGCCCACCAGGGTGTTTGTAAACACGAAGCAGAGGGAGGTCGAGGAGCCGGGCTGGGTAGGAGGGAAATGCCTCCTCGAGCCCTCCCACGAGCCGACAGTGCCGCAGGGTGTATTGCCGATCGCACTGTCGGACTCCGACGTCTCGTCGCCAGCACTGTTGCTGTCGTCACCGGCCCCGGGGACTCCTCCCCGGAGCCGTGGAAAGCAGCAACTTCAAGTGCTCATCAAACCGGCGACGAGGATGATTGATGTGGCGGCCGGAAATGAAGAGTGCTTCTCCCCAGGAAGGGTCCTGTTCGGGGACCTTCCTGAGGAGCTCTTCACCCCGGAGCCCAAAGGAGGTGTGGCGCCGGAATTCCCGGCGCCCTTGGACCAGGCCCGCAAAAGGCTGCGGGCGTCCGGATCCTCACAGTCGGACGCGTCGCTAAGTGGCGACTCGTCTGACTCAAGGCCATTGGTGAGGCCCGTAACATCGGGGCCCGCCAAAAGGCCTAAGAGGGGACGCCCGCCCACAACGGGCCAATATGTGGGCCTGGCCAAAGCGAAGGCGGAGCTCCTGGCACTCAGACGAGAGGAGCTCCGCCTCCAAGCGGAGGAGGAGACCGTCGGGATGATCCGCGAGGCGAACACCAGGAGAACGGCTCGCCTTGCGGATTCGTCCCCAAGTTCCAGCGGCGCTGAGGTGGAGCGTGGTGGCGAGGTGACGGGTGCCGATACTGCGGAGGATCTGAACCAACGGGTCCTCGACAGTGTCGGCACAATTCTGCACATCGCCACGAAGTCCGGCAACCTAAAGGGCACATTTGTCAAGGCCCTCAAGGTTGCCGCCACCTCAATCAAAGAGACGACCGAGGAGCTGAAGAGACGGTCGGTCTCCGACGAGACCGCCCGGCTGGCTGCAGAGAACAGCCGCCTAAAAGCCGATATGGCAGACCTCCGCAAGGAGTTAGGCGAGCTGAAGGCCAGCCTTGAGCGGTCTCGGACGGAGACACAGGTGCAGGGGCGGTTCTCTCCTCCAGGGAAGGACCAGGACCTCGAGCGCACCATCATGGAGCGAGTAGGCACCATGGTGGGGGCGAGGCTCGAGGCCCTGGAGGAGAGACTGCTGCCAGCAAGGCGGGAGAGGCCGCCTCTGGCGGCGGACGTTAAGAGGGCGGCAACACCATTCAGGCCGTCCTCATCCGGCGCGGTGACCGTCGCGCCACCGATCAGGCGCCAATCTCCGCCTGCTGCACCAGCTGCGCCCAAAGCCCCGGCAGCGACCATCCAGCCGGGAAAAAAGGGCAACAAAAAGAAGGGGAAGGGTCCGGCTAAAAAGAAAGGGCCAGCCGGACCCTCCAAACCACCACCTCCTCGACCACTGCCACCCGCGCCAACGTCCATGGACGAAAGCTGGGTGACAGTGGTCAAGAAGAGGAAAACGAAGGAGCCCCGGGCGCAAAGCTCTGGGGCTAAAAATAAGACGATGGCGGCTGCCGGACCTTCCGCCCCCCCTTCAAAAACACCGAAGGGAAAGGGGACAAAGGGAGGTCCAGCAAAGAAGGGTGCTGGATTAAGGGCCCCTCGATCCGCTGCCGTAGTCCTGACCCTCCAGCCGGGGGCTCAGGACAGAGGCGTCACCTACAGGTCGGTGATGCTCGAGGCCAGGTCCAAAATTGAATTGGACGGCCTCGGGATCACCGGCTTAAGGTCACGCACGGCGCGGACGGGGGCCCAGATTCTGGAGGTCCCAGGCGCCACAAGCGGAGACAAGGCAGACTCCCTTGCCGCAAGGCTGAGGGAGGTCCTCGGCGAGACTGATGTCCGCATAACCAGGCCCACGAAATGCGCAGATCTGCGCGTTTCGGGCCTGGATGACTCGGTCTCGCCCGAGGATGTTGCCGCCGCGGTGGCTAAGGTGGGGGGGTGTGCGGTCGAGGAGGTCAAGGCTGGCCAAGTCGTCCGCACACCCTTCGCACAAGGGACCTCCTGGGTCCAGTGCCCAGTGGCAGCCGCCAGGAGGGTGGCCAAGGGGCGTCTGTTGGTCGGCTGGGTCTCCGCCCAGGTAAAACTGATGGAGACCCGGCCCACGAGGTGCTACCGCTGCCTCATGCTTGGGCATGTGAGGCAGGGGTGCACCTCGGAGATCGACCGCAGCGGAGAGTGTTTCCGCTGCGGTGCAACAGGCCACTTGGCCAGGGAGTGCTCGGCCGCTCCGCGCTGCTCACTGTGCGTGGCAGCGGGGAAGCCTGCCGAGCACCGGGTGGGGAGCAGGGTCTGCACGGGGGCGATAGCCCCCAAACGTGCAGGCCTCAAGGCGGCCGGACGGACCCCGGCCGCCGTTGCTCCTGATAAGGATCCTGTGAATGCGGCCAAGTGATGGGCATTCACAGGATCTTACAGGCGAACATCAACCACTGCGCCGGTGCGCAGGACCTCCTCCTGCAATCCATGGCGCAGTGGTCGATTGATGTCGCCGTGGCCGCCGAGCCCTACTACGTCCCCCCCAGTGATTACTGGGCAGCGGACGTGGACGGCTCGGTGGCCATAATAACTAAAAGAGGGGCAGAGGGCATAATGCCCCCTCCCACCTTGTCGAGGGGCCGAGGCTTTGTGGCGATCCGCTGGGGAGAGATATGCCTGATAGGGGTGTATTTCTCCCCCAACAGGAGTCTCGCCGAGTTCGAAGCGTTCCTGGACCAGGTAGGGGCCCTCATTGGGCAGACCCTACCGTGTCCGGCGCTCGTCGTGGGCGACCTCAACGCCAAGTCATTGGCTTGGGGCTGTCCCGCGACGGATACTCGGGGAGATCTCCTTGCGGAGTGGGCGACGGCTGCCGGCCTCGTGGTTCTGAACCAGGGGTCGGCCAACACCTGCGTGCGCTGGCAGGGGGGGTCCATCGTGGACGTTTCGTTCACGACCCCCGCCGTCGCACGGCGTGTCCGTGAGTGGAGGGTTCTGGAGGATGTGGAGACGTTGTCGGACCATTTGTATGTCCGGTTCGACGTCTCCACAGCCACAGAACGCGCGGACACGCGCCGTCGTCCCGACAGCCGAGCCTCGGCCCGATGGGCCTTGTCCAGCCTAAATCGCGAAGCGGTGGAGATTGCTTCCATTGTCCAGGCCTGGGTAACACCTTCCAGGCCTGTGGAGGTCGAGGTCGAGAGTGAATGGTTCCGGGTCGCGCTGTCGCATATTTGCGACGCGAGCATGACCCGGGCCAAGCCTCGACCTCCGAAGCGTCAGGTGTACTGGTGGTCTCAGGGGATCGGAGAAATCCGGTCCCGTTGTGTGGAGGCGAGACGCCAGTACACCCGGGCCCGCCGTAGGCGGGTCCGTGACGCCGACATGGAAGCCCAGCTGTACGGTGCCTATCGAGAGGTTAAGAAGGCCCTACAGCTCTCCATCGCCGACGCGAAGGCGAGTGCCAGAGCGGAGCTCCTCGAGACTCTAAACCGTGATCCATGGGGGAGGCCGTATAAGATGGTCAGGGGCAAATTACGCCCCTGGTCGCCCCCCCTGACGGAGAGTCTCGAGCCTCGACTGCTGGAGGAGGTTGTTTCGTCGCTGTTTCCGAACAGGGCGGAACATCTCCCTCCAGCGATGGCGCCCCCGCGACGTCAAGCTGACGTCGCGGATGCGAGCGCGGAAGTCGAGGTCCCTCCGGTAACGGAGGGAGAGCTAGGCGCGGCCGTGTTGAGGATGAAATCCAAAAACACGGCTCCGGGACCCGATGGGGTCCCGGGACGCGTCCTGGCTCTGGCACTGGAGGCCCTCGGGGGGAGATTCCGTGGTCTACTGGACGCCTGTCTTCGATCCGGCCGTTTTCCAGCCATCTGGAAAATCGGCCGGCTCGTCCTGATCAAGAAAGACGGGCGTCCCGCGGAATCCCCCTCAGCCTACCGTCCGATCGTGCTACTGGACGAGGTCGACAAGCTCTTTGAGCGCATTATATGCTGTCGCCTCGTCAAGCACCTCCGAGACGTAGGCCCCGATCTGTCCGAACGTCAGTTCGGATTCCGAGAGGGAAGGTCGACCGTAGATGCGGTCGGCCGTGTCAAAGCCCTCTCGGAAGAGGCGGCCGCCCAAGGCGGGGTGTTGCTGGCGGTGTCGCTGGATATAGCGAACGCCTTTAACACCCTTCCCTGGGCCTGCATTATGGAGGCACTCCACTATCATAACGTGCCTCCATACCTGCGCCTCATGGTCGGGGCCTACCTCTCGCAGAGATACGTTGAGTATCCGGTCCGGGACGGTAGGCTGGCAAGGTGGGAAACGTCGTGCGGTGTTCCGCAGGGGTCGGTTTTAGGCCCTCTCCTGTGGAACGTCGGCTACGACTGGGTGCTGCGGGGCGAGCTCCTTCCCGGAGCAGAGGTCACCTGCTATGCGGATGATACGCTGGTGACCTCCCGGGGGAGCTCGTACCGAGAAGCAGCACGCCTCGCCACTGTGTCGGTAGCACAAGTGGTGAGGCGCATAAGGATGCTCGGCCTGGAGGTGGCCCTTCATAAGTCCGAGGCGCTGTGTTTTCACGGCGCCCGGAAGGGGCCACCTCCCGGCGCGAGCATCCAGGTTGGTGGCACTCGAATCGAGGTCAAGCCCGAGATGAGGTACCTCGGACTTGTCCTCGACCCGCGCTGGAGTTTCCGTGGGCACTTCGCCCGCCTGGCCCCCCGATTGATCGCGGCATCGGCTGCCCTAAGGCGGCTGATGCCAAACATCGGGGGGCCCGAGTCGGCAAGCCGCCGCCTCTACATGGGGGTGGTGCGATCGATGGCCCTATATGGGGCCCCGATCTGGGCGGAGACCCTGACGGCCCGTAGGAATGTCACCCTTCTGAGACATCCTCAGAGGGTGATGGCCGTCAGCGTCATACGCGGATATCGCACCATCTCCTTCGAGGCGGCGTGCGCATTGGCGGGCACACCTCCCTGGGACCTGGAGGCGGAGGCCCAGGCGTCACTGTATAAGTGGCGCAAGGACCTCCTCCTCCGGGGTGAGCATCCCACTCCAAGGGAGGTGGAAGTGCGGAAACTCCAGGCTCGACAGTCCGTGCTGGGGATCTGGGGGGTAAGGCTGGCCTCGCCTGAGGCCGGCCGCCGGACTGTCGAGGCGCTCCGTCCGGTAATAAGGGACTGGACGGAGCGCATGCGGGGCTCGCTGACCTTCCGCGCGGTGCAGGTTCTCTCGGGCCATGGTTGCTTCGGGAGGTACCTGCACCGCATCGCCGGAAGGGAGGCGACCGATGAGTGCCACCATTGTGGCTGCCACGAGGACACGGCGCAGCATACCCTCGAGGAATGCCCAGCTTGGGCGGGGGAGCGCCGCGACCTCGTCGCAGCGGTAGGGGACGATCTCTCCTTGCCGGCCGTAGTTAAGGCTATGGTTGGCGACGAGAGGTCGTGGAAAGCGGTCCTCTCCTTCTGCGAATGCGTTATCTCGCAGAAGGAGGCGGCGGAGAGAGAGAGGGAGAACGATCCCTCCTCTCAGCACATCCGCCGCAGACGCACAGGGACCAGGAGAAGGGCGTATGCCCACCTTCTCCCCCCTACCTAGCGAGGCTGGGTGGTGACTCGGGGGGGTCACCACCCTTACGCAAGCCTCGCGAGAAGGCGCGCGTGGTGTTCCCACGCGCCTTCTTGAGGTGGCTGGACCGGGGGTATTCCTCCCCGCTCCAGCCCAGAGGAGGGCCCGCCGCCGCCGGTAGCCGTGGCGGCGGGCACCGCGCTGGCGTGGCTGCGGACGAATACCAGATGGTACCCGTGGCCACGCCGTCAACGGTGCGCCCGAAGGAACACCCAGGAGTTTTTAGTCGGTAGGTCGGCACCTTCTGTGCCGAAGTCCGACATAATCCGCCCCCCTCCCCCGAGGAGGGCGGATAAGCATGAGCGTTTCTCCTGGCTAAAAAAAAAAAAAAAAAAAAAAAAAGGTTAGGTTAGGTTAGGTTAGGTTAGGTTAGGTTAGGTTAGGTTAGGTTAGGTTAGGTTAGGTTAGGTTAGGTTAGGTTAGGTTAGGTTAGGTTGGGGTGCGACGTCAGACAACCTCCTCGTGTGCTCGGTGGTTACTTGTCCTCCTGGATACGTCTGGGGGGAACGGTAGCTGCTGGGCCGGTGCACCCTGGGCATCGGCCAATAACTTCCCACTTTAAGGGTTCTTATTGGCCGATGGCGAATAGTCTGACAAGGGGGGTGCCCCTCCCAGTGTCCCTCTGATTTCAGAGGGCACAGCGGGATGGGGCAGGGGGTGGGTCCCTATGTGGGACAGGGGCGGGTCGGCTCCCGCCAATTGGTGGGATGTCCGGCAGGCGCTATGTGCGCCGCCGCCGGAGGAGGGGCTTCGCCACCCTCTCGCGTTCCGTAACCGGCGAGCACACCTCAACGACCCCGCTGGTGGCTCCAGTGGGAGATGTCGTGTGCTTCGCTGGCCGGAGGGCTTGCCTTAATTGGCCGGCCCACGTGGAAGGAAAACCACTCTAAAAACCAGCCCAAGTTTCGGCGCTGGGGCAACGCGGCGCCGAATGCCCTCGTCGTCCTACTTTCTTTCGAAAGTGGGATGACGAGGGAGGGTGGAGGGCATACTCCACCCACTAGCGGCCACCCTGGGGTACCGCCCGACCCCCCAGGCGTAATAGGGTTACCCGGGTGCAGAGGGCACCGCCCGGGTGGACGACCCTTTCCCTCCTAATCGTGGGAACAAAAAGCAATGTTCAGATCTCCCCCCCAAAAAACCAAAACAAATAAGACCTACAGTTCCAAAGGCCGAACACCGTCCACCAGGGTGTTCGTTAATAAGCAGCGGGAGGCCGAGGAGTCGGGTGCGGTTGGCGGGTTCAAAGACCTCCCCGGGCCCTCCCATGAGTCTCCGACAGCACCGCAGGGCATTCGTCCGTTTGTGCTGTCGGACTCCGAAGAGTCCTTTTCATCGCCGGCCTTGTTGTTCTCGTCACCGGCCCCGGGGAGTGAGCCCCGGAGCCGAGAACGAGGACAAATCATCAGGAAACCGGCATTGAGGATCCCTGACGTGGCAGCCGGGAATGAGGAGTGTTTCTCCCCACGGAGGGTTCTTTTAGAAGACCTCCCGAGGGAACTCCTCACTCCCGAACCGGAGAGAGTGGTTGTTCCGCCGGAACACCAGCTCGAGAAGGCCCACAAGAGGTCGCGGGCGTCAGCGTCCCAGTCGGATGAGTGGTCGAATGGCGACTCATCTGACTCTGAGCCCTTGGCGAGGCCCCGGATATCTGGGCCCGCCAAGCGTGGCAAAAGGGGACGCCCGCCCACCACCGGGCATTATGTGGGCATGGCGCGAGCAAAGGCTGAGCTCCTGGACTTAAGGCGCCAGGAGCTACGCATACAGGCGGAAGAAGAGGCGGTCGGGATGACCCGCGAGGCGAGCAGCAGGAGGACGGTTCGCCATGCGGATTCATCCCCGACTTCGAGTGGTGTAGAGGCGGAGAGTGGCGACACTGTCGAGGACCTGAATAAACGGGTTCTCGACAGTGTTGGCACGATAATGCATATCGCCACCAAATCTGGCAACCTTAAGGGCACGTTTGTCAAGGCCCTTAAGGTTGCTGCCGCCTCCATCAAGGACGCGACAGGGGAGCTACAGAGACGGTCCGTCTCTGACGAGACCTCTAGGCTGGCTGCCGAAAACACTCGCCTAAAGGCCGAAATGGCCGCGCTCCGCAAGGAGATGGGTGAGTTGCGAGCCAGCCTGGAGAGGTCTTGCATGCAGGTGCGGAGGCAACCTTCCCCTCCAGGGAAGGATCAAGACCTCGAGCGCACCATCATGGAGCAGGTCGGCACCATGGTGGGGGCGAGGCTCGAGGCCCTGGAGGGGAGGCTGCCTCCCGCAACGAGGGAGAGGCCGCCATTGGCGGCAGATAGGGGGACGGCAAATCCGTCAAGGCCGTCATCGCCCAGCGCGGTCACCGCCGCCGTTGTAAACAGGCGACCGACGCTGCCTAACTCAGGCGTAAAACCCCCACCCCCGGCACGGACTACTCTGCCGGAGAGAAGGGGCAAAAAGAGGAAGGGAAAAGGCCCGGCGAGGAAAGGAACAGCCGGACCCTCGGCCCCACCTACCCGCGAACCTCGCCCACTGCCACCCGCGCCCACGTCCATGGACGAAAGCTGGGTGGCAGTGGCGAAGAAACAGAGGCACCCCCGAGCACAAAGCTCAGGGGCCAAAACGGCGAATACTAGACCCCCCGTACTCCCCCCCTTAACATCACCCAAGGGGAAGGTAGAGACGGGAGGTCCGAGAGTAAAAAAGAAGGCGGCTGGACCGCGGGCTCCTCGCTCAACGGCCGTCGTCCTGACCCTCCAGCCGGGGGCTCAGGACAGGGGAGTGACCCTCGCGGCGATGATGACCGAGGCTAAGTCCAGGATCCAACTGGACAGCCTCGGCATCACCGGCCTGAGGATCCGCTCGACGAGGACTGGGGCCACCTTGTTGGAGGTACCCGGGGCCACAAGCGGAGGGAAGGCGGACTCCCTCGCTACAAAGCTGAGGGAGGTCCTGGAGGAGGCCGACGTACGAGTGTCCAGGCCCACGAAGTGCGCAGAGCTGCGCATTTCGGGCCTGGACGAGTCGGTCACACCCGAGGAGGTCGCCGCTGCGGTGGCCCGAGTGGGGGTATGTGCGGTCGATCTGGTCAAAGCTGGCCAAATCGTCCGCACACAGTTTGCGCAGGGTACCTCATGGGTACAGTGCCCGGTGGCGGCTGCCAAAAAGGTGGCAGCCGCGGGGCGATTGCTGGTCGGCTGGGTCTACGCCCAGGTCAAACTGCTAGAGACCCAGCCGACAAGGTGCTACAGGTGCCTCATGGTTGGACACGTGGGGCACGGCTGCAACTCGGAGATAGACCGCAGCGGAGAATGCTACCGCTGCGGTAAACCAGGCCATATGGCCAGGGCTTGCTCGGATGCCCCTCGCTGTTCACTATGTGTGGCAGCGGGGAAGCCCTCCGAGCATAGGGTGGGGAGCAGGGCGTGCACAGGGGCGATCGCCCCCAGACGTGCAGCCCCATGGGCGGCCGGGCGGAATACGGCCGCCGCTGCTCCAACCAAGGACCGGGGGTGATGTATTATCTCCCCCCCCCTACCCTGCGGGGCCTGGGTGGCGATCCGGGGGGATCGCCGCCCACACACATAGGCCCCGCGAGAAGGCGCGCGCGGTGTTCCCGCGCGCCTTCTAGAGGTGGCTGGAGCAGGTGCCCCCTGCTCCAGCCCAGAGGAGGGCCTGCCGCCGACTGTCCTGGCGGCGGGCATCGCGCTGGCGTGGCTGCGGAGGAATACCGAGCTGGTACCCGTGGCCACGTCGCATAGGTGTGCGCGAGGGAACACCGGTGGGTTTTTAGTGGGTATTCCGCCTCCTACCATCCGTTGGTCATGGAGGCGGGGAGTCCCACATATCCCTGCTGCGGGCCCCCGCCTGCGGCAGGTCGAACGCGTAAATGCGTTTTCCCACCGAAAAAAAAAAAAAAAAAAAAAAAAAAAAAAAAAAAAAAAAAAAAAGGTTAGGTTAGGTTAGGTTAGGTTAGGTTAGGTTAGGTTAGGTTAGGTTAGGTTAGGTTAGGTTAGGTTAGGTTAGGTTAGGTTAGGTTAGGTTGGGGTGCGATGTCAGACAACCTCCTCGTGTGCCTGATGGCTACTTGTCCCCCTGGATACGTCTGGGGGGAACGGTAGTCGTTGGGCCGGTGCACCCTGGGCATCGGTCAACAACTTCCCTTTTAAGGGTTCTTGTTGACCGATGGCGAATAGTCTGACACCGGGGGGCTCCTCCGCGTGTCCCTCTGGTTTAGCAGAGGGCACTGCGGATGGAGCAGGAGACGCTCCCCTCCTAGTGGGGGAGTAAGGGTGGGCTCGGTGTGCACTCGCACTGCCGCCGAGCAGGCCTGGGGAGGAGGTTTGGGGTGAACCTCCTACCCCTTGCCACCGCCGGGCTCGTAATCCGGGACCGCGGCTTTCAGCTGCAGTCCGGGACCGAGGGTCTTGGCTTAACCGCCCGGACCGCGAGGAAGGAAAACCTCTATAAAAAACCAGCCCAAGTCTCGGCTCCGAGGCCCGCCTCGGCGCCGAGATGCCCTCGTCGTCCCACTCCCGAAAATTCGTTTTCGGGAGTGGAGCGACTAGGGATGGTGGAGGGCGAATTCCACCACAGCGGGCTGCGGCGAGGAAGCGGCGCTCCCTGAGGAATGCCCATATGTCCATATGGGCAGGGGACGCCGTGGAATCGTCTGCAGCACTTGGGCGACCTCTCCTTGACGACTGCAGCTAAGGCTGCGGCCGTCGACGAGAGGTCGTGGGAAGCGGCCCTCTCCCTCTGCTCGCAGGGGGAGACGGCGGGAGGGTTGGGGGGGCGGTTTTCCCCCGCCTCCTCTCCGGGCCTCCCGCTGTTGCAGGCCGCTATGGTAGGGGACGACCTCTCTGCTGAGAGGTCGTAGCCGTGCGGGACGGCCACTCTTTGCCGGCCGCAGCCAGGTTCGAGCTGCGGACGCCAAGGAGAGGCCGTGGAAAGCGGTCCCCTCTCTTTGCGAGGTCACTCGCAGAGCGAGGGGAGATGCAGCCGCATGGGGGGCCCGGAGGAGAGCTTATCTTTAATGATAGGCGATCCTCTGCCCCCCTACCCTGCGGGGCCGTGGGTGGCGATCCGGGGGGATCACCGCCCACACATAGGCCCCGCGAGAAGGCGCGCGCGGTGTTTTCCGCGCGCCTTCTAGAGGTGGCTGGACCAGGCGATTCCTCCCTGCTCCAGCCCAGAGGTGGGCCTGCCGCCGCTTTGTCCTGGCGGCGGGCACCGCGCTGGCGTGGCTGCGGACGAATACCAGATGGTACCCGCGGCCACGCCGTCAACGGCGCGCGCGAGGGAACACCCAGGAGTTTTTAGTCGGTAGGCCGGCACCTTCTGTGCCGGAGTCCGACATAATCCGCCCCCCTCCCCCGAGGAGGGCGGATAAGCATGAGCGTTTCTCCTGGTTAAAAAAAAAAAAAAAAAAAAAAAGGTTAGGTTAGGTTAGGTTAGGTTAGGTTAGGTTAGGTTAGGTTAGGTTAGGTTAGGTTAGGTTAGGTTAGGTTAGGTTAGGTTAGGTTAGGTTAGGTTAGGTTAGGTTAGGTTAGGTTAGGTTAGGTTGGGGTGCGACGTCAGACAACCTCCTCGTGTGCTCGGTGGTTACCTGTCCTCCTGGATACGTCTGGGGGGAACGGTAGCTGCTGGGCCGGTGCACCCTGGGCATCGGCCAATAACTTCCCACTTTAAGGGTTCTTATTGGCCGATGGCGAATAGTCTGACAAGGGGGGTGCCCCTCCGCGTGTCCCTCTGATTGCAGAGGGCACAGCAGGATGGGGCAGGGGGTAGGTCCCTATGTGGGACAGGGGCGGGTCGGCTCCCGCCAATTGGTGGGATGTCCGGCAGGCGCTATGTGCGCCGCCGCCGGAGGAGGGGCTTCGCCACCCCCTCGCGTTCCGTAACCGGCGAACCCACTTCAACGACCCCGCTGGTGGCTCCAGTGGGAGATGTCGTGGGTTTCGCTGGCCGGAGGGCTTGCCTTAATTGGCCGGCCCACGTGGAAGGAAAACCACTATAAAAACCAGCCCAAGTTTCGGCGTTGGGGCAACGCGGCGCCGAATGCCCTCGTCGTCCTACTTTCTTTCGAAAGTGGGATGACGAGGGAGGGTGGAGGGCATACTCCACCCACTAGCGGCCACCCTGGGGCACCGCCCGCCCCCCCAGGCGTAATAGGGTTACCCAGGTGCAGAGGGCACCGCCTGGGTGGACCACCCTTTCCCTCATTCTCGTGGGAACAACAATCCAGAATGATTCGAACCCCCCCCAAACAAAAAACACCACCACAAAACAATAAGTCCTGCATTTTTAAAGGCCGAACCCCGCCCACCAGGGTGTTTGTTAAGCAGAGGGAGGTAGAGGAGCCGGGCAGGGAAGGAGGGAATTCATGCCTCCTCGAGCCCTCCCACGAGTCTCCGATGGCACCGCAGGGCGTTAGGCCGGTCGTTGTGTTGTCGGACTCCGAGCTATCGATGTCGTCGCCGGCGTTATTGCTGTCGTCACCGGCCCCGGGGGTACCGCCCCGGAGCCGAGAACGAGAGCCAATTCTTATGAGGCCGGCGACCAGGTTGATAGACCAGGCGGCCGGGAGTGAGGAGTTCTTTTCTCCGCAGAAGGTTCTATTCAGGGACCTTCCGGAGGGAGAGCTCTTTACTCCCGAACCAAAGGAAGGTGCGGCGCCGGAATTCCCGGCGTCTCTGGACCAGGCCCGAAAGAGGCTGCGGACGTCCCCATCTGCGTCGTCTCGGTCGGACGGGTCGTCGAACGACGACTCGTCCGACACTAGACCCCTCGCGAGGCCCGGAACTTCAGGGCCCGCCAAACGCGCTAAAAGGGGACGGCCGCCGACTACCGGCCAGTATGTGGGCCTGGCCAAAGCGAAGGCGGAGCTCCTAGCGCTCAAACGTGAGGAGCTCCGACTTCAAGCAGAGGAGGAGGTGGCCGGGATGGTCCGCGAGGCGAGCAGCAGAAGGGCTGGTCTCGCGGGCTCATCCCCGACCCCTGACGGCAGTAACGCGGAGGGCGTTGGCACTGTCGAGACCCTGAACAAGCAGGTCCTCGACAGTGTTAACACAATCGTCCGCATCGCCACAACATCAGGCAACCTTAAGGGCACCTTCGTTAAGGCCCTCAAGGTTGCCGCCTCCTCTATCCAAGAGGCAACGGAGGAAATGCGGCGGAGATCAGTCTCCGATGAGACCGCTCGACTGGCCGCCGAGAACGATCGCCTAAAGGCCGAAATGGCCGGGCTCCGTAAGGAGATGGGCGATCTGCGGGCCAGCCTGGAGCGGTCTCGGGCGGAGACACAGGTGCAGGGGCAGTTTTCTCCTCCAGGGAGGGACCAGGACCTCGAGCGCACCATCATGGAGCGAGTAGGCACCATGGTGGGGGCGAGGCTCGAGGCCCTGGAGGAGAGACTGCTCCCAGCGAGGCGGGAGAGGCCGCCTCTGGCGGCGGACTTTAAGAGGGCGGCAACTCCACTCAGGCCGTCCTCATCCGGCGCAGTGACCGTCGCGCCGCCGACCAGGCGCCAATCCCCGCCTGCTGCATCAGATGTGCCCAAAGCCCCGGCAC
Organism: Oegoconia quadripuncta; assembly: GCA_949316235.1. Lineage (NCBI taxonomy): Eukaryota > Metazoa > Arthropoda > Insecta > Lepidoptera > Autostichidae > Oegoconia > Oegoconia quadripuncta. The sequence goes on from OX438747.1 coordinate 36,320,758, forward strand.
CAACCATCGCGCCGGGGCCTAAGGGCAAAAAGAAGAAGGGGAAGGGTCCGGCTAAAAAGAAAGGGCCAGCCGGACCCTCCAAACCACCACCTCCTCGACCACTGCCACCCGCGCCAACGTCTATGGACGAAAGCTGGGTGACAGTGGTCAAGAAGAATAGAAAGCAGGCGCCCCGGGCACAAAGCTCCGGGGCAAATAAGATGTTGGCGGCTGCCGGACCTTCCGCCCCCCCCTCAAAAACACCGAGGGGAAAGGGGACAAAGGGAGGTCCAGCTAAGAAGGGGTCCGGAATGAGGGCCCCTCGATCTGCGGCGGTGGTCCTCACCCTCCAGCCGGGGGCTGGGGACAAGGGGATCACCTACAAGTCGGTGATGACCGAGGCTAAGGCGAAGATAGAATTGGAGAGCCTCGGTATCACCGGCTTGAGGTCCCGCACCGCGCGGACGGGGGCCCTCATTCTGGAGGTCCCAGGGGCCACGAGCGGCGGAAAGGCGGACTCCCTCGCCGCAAGGCTGAGGGAGGTTCTAGGCGAGGCCGACGTAAAAGTGTCCAGGCCCACGAAATGCGCAGAGCTGCGCATCTCGGGCCTGGACGATTCGGTCTCGCCAGAGGAGGTCGCCGCCGCGGTGGCCAAGACGGGGGAGTGTGCGGTCGAAGAGGTCAAGGCTGGCCAAATCGTCCGCACACCCTACGCCCAGGGGACCTCCTGGGTGCAATGCCCCGTGGCGGCCGCCAAAAAGGTGGCCAGGGGGCGCCTGTTGGTCGGCTGGGTATCCGCCCAGGTGAAGATGATGGAGACCCGGCCGACTAGGTGCTACCGCTGCCTCATGCTTGGGCATGTGAGGCAGGGGTGCACCTCGGCGATTGACCGCAGCGGTGAGTGCTATCGCTGCGGTCAAACAGGCCACCTGGCCAGGGAGTGCTCGGCCGCTCCGCGCTGCTCGCTTTGCGTGGCAGCGGGGAAGCCCGCCGAGCACCGGGCGGGGAGCAGGGCCTGCACGGGGGCGATAGCCCCCAAACGTGCAGGCCTCAAGGCGGCCGGAAGGACCCCGGCCGCCGTTGCTCCCGATAAGGATTCTGTGAATGCGGCCAAGTGATGGGCATTCACAGGATCCTCCAGGCGAACATCAACCACTGCGCCGGTGCGCAGGACCTCCTCCTGCAATCCATGGCGCAGTGGTCGATTGATGTCGCCGTGGCCGCCGAGCCCTACTACGTCCCCCCCAGCGATAGCTGGGCAGCGGACGTGGACGGCTCGGTGGCCATAATAACTAAAAGAGGGGCAGAGGGCATAATGCCCCCTCCCACCTTGTCGAGGGGCCGAGGCTTTGTGGCGATCCGCTGGGGAGAGATATGCCTGATAGGGGTGTATTTCTCCCCCAACAGGAGTCTCGCCGAGTTCGAAGCGTTCCTGGACCAGGTAGGGGCCCTCATTGGGCAGACCCTACCGTGTCCGGCGCTCGTCGTGGGCGACCTCAACGCCAAGTCATTGGCTTGGGGCTGTCCCGCGACGGATACTCGGGGAGATCTTCTTGCGGAGTGGGCGACGGCTGCTGGCCTCGTGGTTCTGAACCAGGGGTCGGCCAACACCTGCGTGCGCTGGCAGGGGGGGTCCATCGTGGACGTTTCGTTCACGACCCCCGCCGTCGCACGGCGTGTCCGTGAGTGGAGGGTTCTGGAGGATGTGGAGACGTTGTCGGACCATTTGTATGTCCGGTTCGACGTCTCCACAGCCACAGAACGCGCGGACACGCGCCGTCGTCGCCGTCGTCCCGACAGCCGAGCCTCGGCCCGATGGGCCTTGTCCAGCCTAAATCGCGAAGCGGTGGAGATTGCTTCCATTGTCCAGGCCTGGGTAACACCTTCCAGGCCTGTGGAGGTCGAGGTCGAGAGTGAATGGTTCCGGGTCGCGCTGTCGCATATTTGCGACGCGAGCATGACCCGGGCCAAGCCTCGACCTCCGAAGCGTCAGGTGTACTGGTGGTCTCAGGGGATCGGAGAAATCCGGTCCCGCTGCGTTGCGGCGAGACGCCAGTACACCCGGGCCCGCCGTAGGCGGGTCCGTGACGCCGACATGGAAGCCCAGCTGTACGGTGCCTATCGAGAGGTTAAGAAGGCCCTACAGCTCTCCATCGCCGACGCGAAGGCGAGTGCCAGAGCGGAGCTCCTCGAGACTCTAAACCGTGATCCATGGGGGAGGCCGTATAAGATGGTCAGGGGCAAATTACGCCCCTGGTCGCCCCCCCTGACGGAGAGTCTCGAGCCTCGACTGCTGGAGGAGGTTGTTTCGTCGCTGTTTCCGAACAGGGCGGAACATCTCCCTCCAGCGATGGCGCCCCCGCGACGTCAAGCTGACGTCGCGGATGCGAGCGCGGAAGTCGAGGTCCCTCCGGTAACGGAGGGAGAGCTAGGCGCGGCCGTGTTGAGGATGAAATCCAAAAACACGGCTCCGGGACCCGACGGGGTCCCGGGACGCGTCCTGGCTCTGGCACTGGAGGCCCTCGGGGGGAGATTCCGTGGTCTACTGGACGCCTGTCTTCGATCCGGCCGTTTTCCAGTTATCTGGAAAACCGGCCGGCTCGTCCTAATCAGGAAAGACGGGCGTCCCGCGGAATCCCCCTCAGCCTACCGTCCGATCGTGCTACTGGACGAGGTCGACAAGCTCTTTGAGCGCATTATATGCTGTCGCCTCGTCAAGCACCTCCGAGACGTAGGCCCCGATCTGTCCGATAATCAGTTCGGATTCCGAGAGGGAAGGTCGACCGTTGACACGGTCGGCCGTGTCAAAGCCCTCTCGGAAGAGGCGGCCGCCCAGGGCGGGGTGTTGCTGGCGGTGTCATTGGACATCGCTAACGCCTTTAACACCCTTCCCTGGGCCTGCATTATGGAGGCACTCCTCTATCATAACGTGCCTCCATACCTGCGCCTCATGGTCGGGGCCTACCTCTCGCAGAGATACGTTGAGTATCCGGTCCGGGACGGTAGGCTGGCAAGGTGGGAAACGTCGTGCGGTGTTCCGCAGGGGTCGGTTTTAGGCCCTCTCCTGTGGAACGTCGGCTACGACTGGGTGCTGCGGGGCGAGCTCCTTCCCGGAGCAGAGGTCACCTGCTATGCGGATGACACGCTGGTGACCTCCCGGGGGAGCTCGTACCGAGAAGCGGCACGCCTCGCCACTGTGTCGGTAGCACAGGTGGTGAGGCGCATAAGGATGCTCGGCCTGGAGGTGGCCCTTCATAAGTCCGAGGCGCTGTGTTTTCACGGCGCCCGGAAGGGGCCACCTCCCGGCGCGAGCATCCAGGTTGGTGGCACTCGAATCGAGGTCAAGCCCGAGATGAGGTATCTCGGACTTGTCCTCGACCCGCGCTGGAGTTTCCGTGGGCACTTCGCCCGCCTGGCCCCCCGATTGATCGCGGCATCGGCTGCCTTAAGGCGGCTGATGCCAAACATCGGGGGGCCCGAGTCGGCAAGCCGCCGCCTCTACATGGGGGTGGTGCGATCGATGGCCCTATACGGGGCCCCGATCTGGGCGGAGACCCTGACGGCCCGTAGGAATGTCACCCTTCTGAGAAAGCCTCAGAGGGTGATGGCCGTCAGCGTCATACGCGGATATCGCACCATCTCCTTCGAGGCGGCGTGCGCATTGGCGGGCACACCTCCCTGGGACCTGGAGGCGGAGGCCCAGGCGTCACTGTACAAGTGGCGCAAGGACCTCCTCCTCCGGGGCGAACATCCTTCCCCAAGGGAGGTGGAAGTGCGGAAACTCCAGGCTCGGCAGTCCGTGCTGGGGATCTGGGGGGTAAGGCTGGCCTCGCCTGAGGCCGGCCGCCGGACTGTCGAGGCGCTCCGTCCGGTAATAAGGGACTGGACGGAGCGCATGCGGGGCTCGCTGACCTTCCGCGCGGTGCAGGTTCTCTCGGGCCATGGATGCTTCGGGAGGTACCTGCACCGCATCGCCGGAAGGGAGGCGACCGACGAGTGCCACCACTGTGGCTGCCACGAGGACACGGCGCAGCACACCCTCGAGGAATGCCCAGCTTGGGCGGGGGAGCGCCGCGACCTCGTCGCAGCGGTAGGGGACGATCTCTCCTTGCCGGCCGTAGTCAAGGCTATGGTTGGCGACGAGAGGTCGTGGAAAGCGGTCCTCTCCTTCTGCGAGTGCGTGCTCACGCAGAAGGAGGCGGCGGAGAGAGAGAGGGAGAATGATCCCTCCTCTCAGCACTTCCGCCGCAGACGCACAGGGACCAGGAGAAGGGCGTATGCCCACCTTCTCCCCCCTACCTAGCGAGGCTGGGTGGTGACTCGGGGGGGTCACCACCCTCACGCAAGCCTCGCGAGAAGGCGCGCGTGGTGTTCCCACGCGCCTTCTTGAGGTGGCTGGACCGGGGGTATTCCTCCCCGCTCCAGCCCAGAGGAGGGCCCGCCGCCGCTATAGCCATGGCGGCGGGCACCGCGCTGGCGTGGCTGCGGACGAATACCGAGATGGTACCCGTGGCCACGCCGATAACGGTGCACCCGAAGGAACACCCAGGAGTTTTTAGTCGGTAGGTCGGCACCTTCTGTGCCGAAGTCCGACATAATCCGTCCCCCTCCCCCGAGGAGGGCGGATAAGCATGAGCGTTTCTCCTGGCTAAAAAAAAAAAAAAAAAAAAAAAGGTTAGGTTAGGTTAGGTTAGGTTAGGTTAGGTTAGGTTAGGTTAGGTTAGGTTAGGTTAGGTTAGGTTAGGTTAGGTTAGGTTAGGTTAGGTTAGGTTAGGTTAGGTTAGGTTAGGTTAGGTTAGGTTAGGTTAGGTTAGGTTAGGTTAGGTTAGGTTAGGTTAGGTTAGGTTAGGTTAGGTTAGGTTAGGTTAGGTTAGGTTAGGTTAGGTTAGGTTAGGTTAGGTTAGGTTAGGTTAGGTTAGGTTAGGTTAGGTTAGGTTAGGTTAGGTTAGGTTAGGTTAGGTTAGGTTAGGTTAGGTTAGGTTAGGTTAGGTTAGGTTAGGTTAGGTTAGGTTAGGTTAGGTTAGGTTAGGTTAGGTTAGGTTAGGTTAGGTTAGGTTAGGTTAGGTTAGGTTAGGTTAGGTTAGGTTAGGTTAGGTTAGGTTAGGTTAGGTTAGGTTAGGTTAGGTTAGGTTAGGTTAGGTTAGGTTAGGTTAGGTTAGGTTAGGTTAGGTTAGGTTAGGTTAGGTTAGGTTAGGTTAGGTTAGGTTAGGTTAGGTTAGGTTAGGTTAGGTTAGGTTAGGTTAGGTTAGGTTAGGTTAGGTTAGGTTAGGTTAGGTTAGGTTAGGTTAGGTTAGGTTAGGTTAGGTTAGGTTAGGTTAGGTTAGGTTAGGTTAGGTTAGGTTAGGTTAGGTTAGGTTAGGTTAGGTTAGGTTAGGTTAGGTTAGGTTAGGTTAGGTTAGGTTAGGTTAGGTTAGGTTAGGTTAGGTTAGGTTAGGTTAGGTTAGGTTAGGTTAGGTTAGGTTAGGTTAGGTTAGGTTAGGTTAGGTTAGGTTAGGTTAGGTTAGGTTAGGTTAGGTTAGGTTAGGTTAGGTTAGGTTAGGTTAGGTTAGGTTAGGTTAGGTTAGGTTAGGTTAGGTTAGGTTAGGTTAGGTTAGGTTAGGTTAGGTTAGGTTAGGTTAGGTTAGGTTAGGTTAGGTTAGGTTAGGTTAGGTTAGGTTAGGTTAGGTTAGGTTAGGTTAGGTTAGGTTAGGTTAGGTTAGGTTAGGTTAGGTTAGGTTAGGTTAGGTTAGGTTAGGTTAGGTTAGGTTAGGTTAGGTTAGGTTAGGTTAGGTTAGGTTAGGTTAGGTTGGGGTGCGACGTCAGACAACCTCCTCGTGTGCCTGATGGCTACTTGTCCCCCTGGATACGTCTGGGGGGAACGGTAGTCGTTGGGCCGGTGCACCCTGGGCATCGGTCAACAACTTCCCTTTTAAGGGTTCTTGTTGGCCGATGGCGAATAGTCTGACACCGGGGGGCTCCTCCGCGTGTCCTCTGGTTTAGCAGAGGGCACTGCGGATGGAGCAGGAGACGCTCCCCTCCTAGCGGGGGAGTAAGGGTGGGCTCGGTGTGCACTCGCACTGCCGCCGAGCAGGCCTGGGGAGGAGGTTAGGGGGAACCTCCTACCCCTTGCCACCGCCGGGCTCGTAATCCGGGACCGCGGCTTTCAGCTGCAGTCCGGGACCGAGGGTCTTGGCCTAACCGCCCGGACCGCGAGGAAGGAAAACCTCTATAAAAAACCAGCCCAAGTCTCGGCTCCGAGGCCCGCCTCGGCGCCGAGATGCCCTCGTCGTCCCACTCCCGAGAATTCGTTTTCGGGAGTGGAACGACGAGGGATGGTGGAGGGCGAATTCCACCACAGCGGGCTGCGGCGAGGAAGCGGCGCTCCCTGAGGAATGCCCATATGTCCATATGGGCAGGGGACGCCGTGGAATCGTCTGCAGCACTTGGGCGACCTCTCCTTGACGACTGCAGCTAAGGCTGCGGCCGTCGACGAGAGGTCGTGGGAAGCGGCCCTCCCCCTCTGCTCGCAGGGGGGGAGACGGCGGGCGGGTCGGGGGGGCGTGGCGTCTAACGCGCCTCCCCGGGCATCCCGCTGTGTAGGCCGCTATGGTGGGGGACGACCTCTCTGTTGAGGGGCCGTCCCCTGCCACATCATACGGTGGGAAATGCGCTCCTTACCGTGTGGTGTGGTGGGGGACGGCCTCTCTGTTGTGGAGAGGCCGTAGCCGTGCGGGACGGCCACCCTTTGACGCCCGCAGCCAGGTTTGAGCTGCGGACGCCAAGGGGAGGCCGTGGAAAGCGGTCCTCTCTCTCTGCGAGGGTCACGCACAGACCTCGCGGAGCGAGGGGAGATGCAGCCGCATGGGGGGCACGGAGGAGAGCTTATCTTCAATGATAGGCGATCCTCTGCCCCCCCTACCCTGCGGGGCCGTGGGTGGCGATCCGGGGGGATCACCGCCCACACATAGGCCCCGCGAGAAGGCGCGCGCGGTGTTTTCCGCGCGCCTTCTAGAGGTGGCTGGACCAGGCGATTCCTCCCTGCTTCAGCCCAGAGGTGGGCCTGCCGCCGCTTTTGTCCTGGCGGCGGGCACCGCGCTGGCGTGGCTGCGGACGAATACCAGATGGTACCCGCGGCCACGCCGTCAACGGCGCGCGCGAGGGAACACCCAGGAGTTTTTAGTCGGTAGGCCGGCACCTTCTGTGCCGGAGTCCGACATAATCCGCCCCCCTCCCCCGAGGAGGGCGGATAAGCATGAGCGTTTCTCCTGGTAAAAAAAAAAAAAAAAAAAAAAAAAAAAAAAAAAAAGGTTAGGTTAGGTTAGGTTAGGTTAGGTTAGGTTAGGTTAGGTTAGGTTAGGTTAGGTTAGGTTAGGTTAGGTTAGGTTGGGGTGCGACGTCAGACAACCTCCTCGTGTGCTCGGTGGTTACTTGTCCTCCTGGATACGTCTGGGGGGAACGGTAGCTGCTGGGCCGGTGCACCCTGGGCATCGGCCAATAACTTCCCACTTTAAGGGTTCTTATTGGCCGATGGCGAATAGTCTGACAAGGGGGGTGCCCCTCCCAGTGTCCCTCTGATTTCAGAGGGCACAACGGGATGGGGCAGGGGGTGGGTCCCTATGTGGGACAGGGGCGGGTCGGCTCCCGCCAATTGGTGGGATGTCTGGCAGGCGCTATGTGCGCCACCGTCGGAGGAGGGGCTTCGCCACCCACTCGCGTTCCGTAACCGGCGAGCACACTTCAACGACCCCGCTGGTGGCTCCAGTGGGAGATGTCGTGTGCTTCGCTGGCCGGAGGGCTTGCCTTAATTGGCCGGCCCACGTGGAAGGAAAACCACTCTAAAAACCAGCCCAAGTTTCGGCGTTGGGGCTACGCGGCGCCGAATGCCCTCGACGTCCTACTTTCTTTCGAAAGTGGGATGACGAGGGAGGGTGGAGGGCATACTCCACCCACTAGCGGCCACCCTGGGGTACCGCCCGACCCCCCAGGCGTAATAGGGTTACCCAGGTGCAGAGGGCACCGCCTGGGTGGACCGAGTATTTCCCTCTTACTCGTGGGATCAGAATTTAAGATGATCAGAACCCCCCCCAAACAAACAAAAAGCAGCAGTAAGTCCTACATTTCCAAAGGCCGAACCCCGCCCACCCGGGTGTTCGTCAATTCGCAAAGGGAGGTCGAGGAGTCGGGCGCGGATGGAGGGTTTAAAGACCTCCTCGAGCCCTCCCACGAGCCGACAGCACCGCAGGGCGTTCGGCCAATTGTGCTGTCGGACTCCGACAATTCGGTGTCGTCACCGGCCTTGTTGATGTCGTCACCGGCCCCGGGGACTTTGCCCCGGAGCCGCGGAAGACAGCAATTAGTGGTGAAGCCGGCGACCAACTACATGGACGTGGCAGCAGGGAGCGAGGAGTTCTTCTCTCCGCGGAAGGTCCTACCTAGGGACCTCCCGGAGGAGGCACTCCTCACCCCCGAACCTAGAGAAAGGACGGCGCCAGATTTTCCGGCGCAAACGGATTTGGCCCGCAAGAGGATGAGGGCGTCCGCCTCAGAGTCGGAGGGATCGTCAAGTGGCGACTCCACCGACTCCAGGCCCCCAGTGAGGCCCAGGATTTATGGGCCCGCTAAGCGGGGCAAGAGAGGGCGCCCGCCCACTACCGGGCAATACGTAGGCCTGGCCAAGGCCAAGGCGGAGTTCCTGGAACTTAGGCGCCAGGAGCTCCGCTTGCAAGCGGAGGAAGAGGTGGCCGACATGGTCCGGGAGTCGAGCGCCAGACGGACCGCTCGCCAGTCGGAGTCATCTCCAAGTGCGAGTACCACCGTGGCTGATGATTCCAGCACTGTCGAGGCCCTGAACAAGCAGGTGCTCGACAGCGTTGGAACTATTATGCATATTGCGACGAAGTCCGGCAACCTTAAGGGCACTTTTGTAAAGGCTCTTAAGGTTGCCGCCGCCTCAATACGGGAGGCGACGGAGGAGATGCGGCACAGGTCCGCAACGGAAGAGACGGCCAGGTTGGCAGCGGAGAACGCCCGCCAGAAGGCTGAGCTAGCCGAACTCCGAAAGGAGCTGGCGGAGCTGCGGGCCAACCTGGACATTGAGCGGGCTCTTAGAGAGACGCAGGTGCGGGAGCGGTCCTCCCCTCCAGGGAAGGACCAGGACCTTGAGCGCACCATCATGGACCGGGTCGGTACCATGATGGGGGCGAGGCTCGAGGCCCTGGAGGAGAGGTTGCTCCCCGCGAGAAGGGAGAGACCGCCGTTAGCGGCGGACTTGAGGAGGACGGCCAGTCCATCCAGGCCGTCCCCGCCTGGCGCGAGCATCGGCGCTGCCCTGAGTAGGCGCTCACCGACGCCTGCACCTAGCGTCATGCCCCCCTCCCCGGCGCAAAACACCGTGCTGGGACAAAGGGGCAAGAAAAAGAGAGGGAAGGGTCCGGCGAAGAAAGGGTCTGCCGGACCCTCCAAGATGGCTCCCAAAGAGCCTCGGCCACTGCCGCCCGCGCCCACGTCTATGGACGAGAGCTGGGCGGCGGTGGCAAAAAAGGGAAAGAAGAAGCCCCGAGCACAAAGCTCGGGGGCTAGTAAGACGGCAGCCGGACCTTCCGCTCCCCCCTCAACAGCATCGAGGGGGAAGAAGAAGAAGCGAGGTCCCAGCAGGAGGCAGGGGGCCGGATTAAGGGCTCCCAGATCCGCGGCCATCGTCCTGACCCTCCAGCCGGGGGCTCAGGACAGGGGGGTGACCTATAAGGCGCTGATGCTCAAGGCTCAGTCCAGCATTGAGCTGGGCAGCCTCGGCATCAGCACCGGGTTGAGGTCGCGTACCGCGAGGACGGGGGCTACGATTTTGGAGCTCCCGGGCGCCACTAGCGGCGCCAAATTGGACTCCCTCGCCGCGAGGATGAGGGAGGTCCTGGACGAGGCCGATGTGCGAGTGACCAGGCCCATGAAGTGCGTAGAGTTACGCATTTCGGGCCTGGACGAATCGGCCTCGTCGGAGGAGGTCGCCGCTGCGGTGGCGAAAGTGGGGGAGTGTGCGGTCGAGGCGGTCAAAGCTGGCCAAATCGTCCGCACACTCTTCGCCCAAGGGACCTGCTGGGTCAGGTGCCCGGTGGCGGCCGCCAAAAAGGTGGCCGCGGGACGTTTGTTGGTGGGCTGGGTCTCCGCCCAGGTCAAGCTGTTGGAGACCCAGCCGTCGAGGTGCTTCCGCTGCCACATGGTGGGCCACATAAGGCACCAGTGCGCGTCGGCGATTGACCGCAGCGGGGAATGTTTCCGCTGCGGTCAAAATGGCCACATGGCCAAGGAGTGCTCGGCCGCCCCCCGCTGCTCACTATGTGTGGCAGCCGGAAAGCCCGCCGAGCACAGAGTGGGGAGCAAGGTGTGCACAGGGGCGAGGGGCCCCAGACGCGCAGCACCAAAGGTGGCCGCACGGAGCTCGGCCGCCGCTGCTCTAAATCAGGACCGAGGGTGACTTCCACCCTCGGGGTCCTGGGGCTGCCGCGAGGACATGGCGCTGTACACCCCTGAGGGATGCCCAGTTTGGGCAGGGGAGCGCCATGACCCCGCGTCGCAGCGGTAGGGGGACGACCTCTCCTCCCGGCCATAGCCTAGGCTGTGGCCGGTGACGAGAGGTCGTAGGAAGTGGTTCTCTCCCCCAGCGAGATCGCGATCTCGCAGGGGGAGGCGGCGGAGAGTGAGATCCCTCCTCTCCGCCGCAGCAGTGCTGGGACCCGGAGGAGATGTGTATATCTCCTCCCCCTACCAGGCGGGGCCTGGGTGGTGATCCGGGGGGATCACCGCCCACACATAGGCCCCGCGAGAAGGCGCGCGTGGTGTTCCCACGCGCCTTCTAGAGGGGGCTGGACCAGGCGATTCCTCCCTGCTCCAGCCCAGAGGAGGGCCCGCCGCCGCCTGTTCTGGCGGCGGGCATCGCGCTGGCGTGGCTGCGGACGAATACCGAGCTGGTACCCGTGGCCACGCCGCATTGGTGTGCGCGAGGGAACACCGGTGGGTTTTTAGTGGGTATTCCGCCTCCTACCATCCGTTGGTCATGGAGGCGGGGAGTCCCACATATCCCTGCTGCGGGCCCCCGCCTGCGGCAGGTCGAACGCGTAAATGCGTTTTCCCACCGTCAAAAAAAAAAAAAAAAAAAAAAAAAAAAAAAAAAGGTTAGGTTAGGTTAGGTTAGGTTAGGTTAGGTTGGAGCTCCCGGGCGCCACTAGTGGCGCCAAATTGGACTCCCTCGCCGCGAGGATGAGGGAGGTCCTGGACGAGGCCGATGTGCGAGTGACCAGGCCCATGAAGTGCGTAGAATTACGCATTTCGGGCCTGGACGAATCGGCCTCGTCGGAGGAGGTCGCCGCTGCGGTGGCGAAGGCGGGGGCGTGTGCGGTCGAGGCGGTCAAAGCTGGCCAAATCGTCCGCACACTCTTCGCCCAAGGGACCTGCTGGGTCAGGTGCCCGGTGGCGGCCGCCAAAAAGGTGGCCGCGGGGCGATTGCTGGTGGGCTGGGTCTCCGCGCAGGTCAAGCTGCTGGAGACCCAGCCAACGCGGTGCTATCGGTGCCATATGGGTGGCCATATAAGGCACCAATGCACGTCGGCGATTGACCGCAGCGGGGAATGTTTCCGCTGCGGTCAAACGGGCCACATGGCCAGAGAGTGCACGTCCGCCCCCCGCTGCTCACTATGTGTGGCAGCCGGGAAGCCCGCGGACCACAGAGCCGGGAGTAAGGTGTGCACGGGGGCGAAAGGCCCCAAACGTGCAGCACCAAGGGTGGCCGCGCGGAGCCCGGCCACCGAGGCTCCAATCAGGGACCCGGGGTGATCCTGGGGGTCCTGGGGCTGCCGCGAGGACATGGCGCTACACACCCCTGAGGGATGCCCAGCTGGGCAGGGGAGCGCCATGACCCCGCGTTGCAGCGGTAGGGGGACGACCTCTCCTCCCGGCCACAGCTTAAGCTGTGGCCGGTGACGAGAGGTCGTAGGAAGTGGTTCTCTCCCCCTGCGAGATCGCGATCTCGCAGGGGGAGGCGGCAGAGAGTGAGATCCCTCCTCTCCGCCGCAGCAGTGCTGGGACCCGGAGGAGATATGTATATCTCCTCCCCCTACCAGGCGGGGCCTGGGTGGTGATCCGGGGGGATCACCGCCCACACATAGGCCCCGCGAGAAGGCGCGCGTGGTGTTCCCACGCGCCTTCTAGAGGTGGCTGGACCAGGCGATTCCTCCCTGCTCCAGCCCAGAGGAGGGCCCGCCGCCGCCTGTTCTGGCGGCGGGCATCGCGCTGGCGTGGCTGCGGACGAATACCAGATGGTACCCGTGGCCACGCCGCATAGGTGTGCGCGAGGGAACACCGGTGGGTTTTTAGTGGGTATTCCGCCTCCTACCATCCGTTGGTCATGGGGGCGGGGAGTCCCACATATCCCTGCTGCGGGCCCCCGCCTGCGGCAGGTCGAACGCGTAAATGCGTTTTCCCACCGTCAAAAAAAAAAAAAAAAAAAAAAAAAAAAAAAAAGGTTAGGTTAGGTTGGGGTGCGACGTCAGACAACCTCCTCGTGTGCTCGGTGGTTACTTGTCCTCCTGGATACGTCTGGGGGGAACGGTAGCTGCTGGGCCGGTGCACCCTGGGCATCGGCCAATAACTTCCCACTTTAAGGGTTCTTATTGGCCGATGGCGAATAGTCTGACAAGGGGGGTGCCCCTCCGCGTGTCCCTCTGATTGCAGAGGGCACAGCGTGATGGGGCAGGGGTAGGTCCCTATGGGGGACAGGGGCGGGTCGGCTCCCGCCAATTGGTGGGATGTCCGACAGGCGCTATGTGCGCCGCCGCCGGAGGAGGGGCTTCGCCACCCGCTCGCGTTCCGTAACCGGCGAGCACACCTCAACGACCCCGCTGGTGGCTCCAGTGGGAGATGTCGTGTGCTTCGCTGGCCGGAGGGCTTGCCTTAATTGGCCGGCCCGCGGGAAGGAAAACCCTATAAAACCAGCCCAAGTTTCGGCGTTGGGGCAACGCGGCGCCGAATGCCCTCGTCGTCCTACTTTCTTTCGAAAGTGGGAGGACGAGGGAAGGTGGAGGGCATAATCCACCCACTAGCGGCCACCCTGGGGTACCGCCCGACCCCCCAGGCGTAATAGGGTTACCCAGGTGCAGAGGGCACCGCCTGGGTGGACCACTTATTTCCCTCCTACTCGTGGGAATCACAATAAGATGAGAATTTTTAAATCCCCCCCCCCAAACAACACAAAAACTTACGTCAGAGGAAACGTGAGACGAACTCCGCCCACCAGGAGTTCATTAACGCAGAGGGAGGTAGAGGAGCCGGGCAGGGTAGGCGGGAACAGCCTCCTTGAGCCCTCCCACGAGCCGACGGCACAGCAGGGCGTTCAGCCAGTCGTGCTGTCGGACTCCGACTGTTCAGCGTCGTCGCCGGGGCTACTGTTTTCGTCACCGGCCCCGGGGTCTCCACCCCGGAGCCGAGAACGGCAACAAGTTTTGGTCAGACCGGCGACGAGGCTGATCGATGAAGCGGCCGGGAGAGAGGAGTGCTTCTCTCCACGGAGGGTCCTGTCTCGGGACCTTCCGTTGGATCTCCTCACTCCCGATCCGAAAGAAGGGGCGGCGCCGATCTTTCCGGCGCCCCAGGACCAGGCTCGCAAGCGCTCGCGGGCGTCCACATCGCCGCGGTCAGACGAGTCGCAGAGTGACTCGTCCGACTCCAGACCGCCGGTGAGGCCCAAGTCAGCAGGGCCCGCCAAACAGGCGAAGAGAGGACGGCCCCCTACTACGGGCCAGTATGTGGGCCTGGCTAAGGCCAAAGCGGAACTCCTGGAGCTCAGGCGCCAGGAGCTCCAGCTGGAGGCCGAAGAAGAGGTGGCGGGGATGGTCCGCGAGGCGAGTGGCAAAAGGGTTGCGCGCCTCGCGGATTCATCTCCGAATCTAAGTAGCGGAGAGGAGGGGGGTGGTGCCGGCACTGCCGAGGACCTGACCACACAGGTGCAGGGCAGTGTCGACACCATCCTTCGTATAGCTACAAAGTCGGGCAACCTTAAGGGTACCTTCGTGAAGGCCCTTAAGGTTGCCGCCGCCTCCATCCAGGAGGCGACGACTGAATTGAAGAGGAGGAGTGTCTCCGACGAGACCGCAAGGCTGGCCGCCGAAAACAGCCGCCTAAAGGCCGAAATGGCCGAACTCCGAATGGAGATGGGCGCGCTGCGGGCCAGCCTTGAGCGACCTCGTGCGGAGACGCAGGTGCGGGAGCTGTCCTCTCCTCCAGGGAAGGACGACCTCGAGCGCACCATCATGGAGCGGGTCAGCAACATGATGGGGGCACGGCTCGAGGCCCTGGAGGACAGGCTCCTCCCCGCACAGCGGGTGCGGCCACCTTTGGCGGCGGATAAGAGGGCGGCCATAACACCTCGGCCGTCCTCGTCAGGCGCAGTTGCTGCCACGGCGCCTACCACCAGGCGCACGCCACCGCTGCCTGCCGCACCAGCAGCCCCCAAAGCCCCGGCACCAACCAGCGCGCCGGGGCCTAAGGGCAAAAAGAAGAAGGGGAAGGGTCCGGCTAAAAAGAAAGGGCCAGCCGGACCCTCCAAAGCATCACCTCCTCGACCACTGCCACCCGCGCCAACGTCCATGGACGAAAGCTGGGTGACAGTGGTCAAGAAGAACAAGAAGCAGGCGCCCCGGGCACAAAGCTCCGGGGCTAAAAAGGCGACGGCGGCTGCCGGACCTTCCGCCCCCCCCTCAAAAACACCGAGGGGAAAGGGGACAAAGGGAGGTCAAGTAAAGAAGGGGTCCGGAATGAGGGCCCCTCGATCTGCGGCGGTGGTCCTCACCCTCCAGCCGGGGGCTGGGGACAAGGGGATCACCTACAAGTCGGTGATGACCGAGGCTAAGGCGAAGATCGAATTGGAGAGCCTCGGTATCACCGGTTTGAGGTCCCGCACCGCGCGGACGGGGGCCCTCATTCTGGAGGTCCCAGGGGCCACGAGCGGCGGAAAGGCGGACTCCCTCGCCGCAAGGCTGAGGGAGGTTCTAGGCGAGACCGACGTAAAAGTGTCCAGGCCCACGAAATGCGCAGAGTTGCGCATCTCGGGCCTGGACGATTCGGTCTCGCCAGAGGAGGTCGCCGCCGCGGTGGCCAAGACGGGGGAGTGTGCGGTCGAAGAGGTCAAGGCTGGCCAAATCGTCCGCACACCCTACGCCCAGGGGACATCCTGGGTGCAATGCCCCGTGGCGGCCGCCAAAAAGGTGGCCAGGGGGCGCCTGTTGGTCGGCTGGGTCTCCGCCCAGGTGAAGATGATGGAGACCCGGCCGACTAGGTGCTACCGCTGCCTCATGCTTGGGCATGTGAGGCAGGGGTGCACCTCGGCGATTGACCGCAGCGGTGAGTGCTATCGCTGCGGTCAAACAGGCCACCTGGCCAGGGAGTGCTCGGCCGCTCCGCGCTGCTCGCTTTGCGTGGCAGCGGGGAAGCCCGCCGAGCACCGGGCGGGGAGCAGGGCCTGCACGGGGGCGATAGCCCCCAAACGTGCAGGCCTCAAGGCGGCCGGAAGGACCCCGGCCGCCGTTGCTCCCGATAAGGATTCTGTGAATGCGGCCAAGTGATGGGCATTCACAGGATCCTCCAGGCGAACATCAACCACTGCGCCGGTGCGCAGGACCTCCTCCTGCAATCCATGGCGCAGTGGTCGATTGATGTCGCCGTGGCCGCCGAGCCCTACTACGTCCCCCCCAGCGATAGCTGGGCAGCGGACGTGGACGGCTCGGTGGCCATAATAACTAAAAGAGGGGCAGAGGGCATAATGCCCCCTCCCACCTTGTCGAGGGGCCGAGGCTTTGTGGCGATCCGCTGGGGAGAGATATGCCTGATAGGGGTGTATTTCTCCCCCAACAGGAGTCTCGCCGAGTTCGAAGCGTTCCTGGACCAGGTAGGGGCCCTCATTGGGCAGACCCTACCGTGTCCGGCGCTCGTCGTGGGCGACCTCAACGCCAAGTCATTGGCTTGGGGCTGTCCCGCGACGGATACTCGGGGAGATCTTCTTGCGGAGTGGGCGACGGCTGCCGGCCTCGTGGTTCTGAACCAGGGGTCGGCCAACACCTGCGTGCGCTGGCAGGGGGGGTCCATCGTGGACGTTTCGTTCACGACCCCCGCCGTCGCACGGCGTGTCCGTGAGTGGAGGGTTCTGGAGGATGTGGAGACGTTGTCGGACCATTTGTATGTCCGGTTCGACGTCTCCACAGCCACAGAACGCGCGGACACGCGCCGTCGTCCCGACAGCCGAGCCTCGGCCCGATGGGCCTTGTCCAGCCTAAATCGCGAAGCGGTGGAGATTGCTTCCATTGTCCAGGCCTGGGTAACACCTTCCAGGCCTGTGGAGGTCGAGGTCGAGAGTGAATGGTTCCGGGTCGCGCTGTCGCATATTTGCGACGCGAGCATGACCCGGGCCAAGCCTCGACCTCCGAAGCGTCAGGTGTACTGGTGGTCTCAGGGGATCGGAGAAATCCGGTCCCGTTGTGTGGAGGCGAGACGCCAGTACACCCGGGCCCGCCGTAGGCGGGTCCGCGACGCCGACATGGAAGCCCAGCTGTACGGTGCCTATCGAGAGGTTAAGAAGGCCCTACAGCTCTCCATCGCTGACGCGAAGGCGAGTGCCAGAGCGGAGCTCCTCGAGACTCTAAACCGTGATCCATGGGGGAGGCCGTATAAGATGGTCAGGGGCAAATTACGCCCCTGGTCGCCCCCCCTGACGGAGAGTCTCGAGCCTCGACTGCTGGAGGAGGTTGTTTCGTCGCTGTTTCCGAACAGGGCGGAACATCTCCCTCCAGCGATGGCGCCCCCGCGACGTCAAGCTGACGTCGCGGATGCGAGCGCGGAAGTCGAGGTCCCTCCGGTAACGGAGGGAGAGCTAGGCGCGGCCGTGTTGAGGATGAAATCCAAAAACACGGCTCCGGGACCCGACGGGGTCCCGGGACGCGTCCTGGCTCTGGCACTGGAGGCCCTCGGGGGGAGATTCCGTGGTCTACTGGACGCCTGTCTTCGATCCGGCCGTTTTCCAGCCATCTGGAAAATCGGCCGGCTCGTCCTGATCAGAAAAGACGGGCGTCCCGCGGAATCCCCCTCAGCCTACCGTCCGATCGTGCTACTGGACGAGGTCGACAAGCTCTTTGAGCGCATTATATGCTGTCGCCTCGTCAAGCACCTCCGAGACGTAGGCCCCGATCTGTCCGATAATCAGTTCGGATTCCGAGAGGGAAGGTCGACCGTTGACACGGTCGGCCGTATCCGAGCCCTCTCGGAAGAGGCGGCCGCCCAGGGCGGGGTGTTGCTGGCGGTGTCGCTAGATATAGCGAACGCCTTTAACACCCTTCCCTGGGCCTGCATTATGGAGGCACTCCACTATCATAACGTGCCTCCATACCTGCGCCTCATGGTCGGGGCCTACCTCTCGCAGAGATACGTTGAGTATCCGGTCCGGGACGGTAGGCTGGCAAGGTGGGAAACGTCGTGCGGTGTTCCGCAGGGGTCGGTTTTAGGCCCTCTCCTGTGGAACGTCGGCTACGACTGGGTGCTGCGGGGCGAGCTCCTTCCCGGAGCAGAGGTCACCTGCTATGCAGATGACACGCTGGTGACCTCCCGGGGGAGCTCGTACCGAGAAGCGGCACGCCTCGCCACTGTGTCGGTAGCACAGGTGGTGAGGCGCATAAGGATGCTCGGCCTGGAGGTGGCCCTTCATAAGTCCGAGGCGCTGTGTTTTCACGGCGCCCGGAAGGGGCCACCTCCCGGCGCGAGCATCCAGGTTGGTGGCACTCGAATCGAGGTCAAGCCCGAGATGAGGTACCTCGGACTTGTCCTCGACCCGCGCTGGAGTTTCCGTGGGCACTTCGCCCGCCTGGCCCCCCGATTGATCGCGGCATCGGCTGCCTTAAGGCGGCTGATGCCAAACATCGGGGGGCCCGAGTCGGCAAGCCGCCGCCTCTACATGGGGGTGGTGCGGTCGATGGCCCTGTACGGGGCCCCGATCTGGGCGGAGACCCTGACGGCCCGTAGGAATGTCACTCTTCTGAGACGTCCTCAGAGGGTGATGGCCGTCAGCGTCATACGCGGATACCGCACCATCTCTTTTGAGGCGGCGTGCGCATTGGCGGGCACACCTCCCTGGGACCTGGAGGCGGAGGCCCAGGCGTCACTGTATAAGTGGCGCAAGGACCTCCTCCTCCGGGGCGATCATCCCACTCCAAGGGAGGTGGAAGTGCGGAAACTCCAGGCTCGGCAGTCCGTGCTGGGGATCTGGGGGGTAAGGCTGGCCTCGCCTGAGGCCGGCCGCCGGACTGTCGAGGCGCTCCGTCCGGTAATAAGGGACTGGACGGAGCGCATGCGGGGCTCGCTGACCTTCCGCGCGGTGCAGGTTCTCTCAGGCCATGGGTGCTTCGGGAGGTACCTGCACCGCATCGCCGGAAGGGAGGCGACCGACGAGTGCCACCATTGTGGCTGCCACGAGGACACGGCGCAGCACACCCTCGAGGAATGCCCAGCTTGGGCGGGGGAGCGCCGCGACCTCGTCGCAGCGGTAGGGGACGATCTCTCCTTGCCGGCCGTAGTCAAGGCTATGGTTGGCGACGAGAGGTCGTGGAAAGCGGTCCTCTCCTTCTGCGAGTGCGTGCTCACGCAGAAGGAGGCGGCGGAGAGAGAGAGGGAGAATGATCCCTCCTCTCAGCACTTCCGCCGCAGACGCACAGGGACCAGGAGAAGGGCGTATGCCCACCTTCTCCCCCCTACCTAGCGAGGCTGGGTGGTGACTCGGGGGGGTCACCACCCTCACGCAAGCCTCGCGAGAAGGCGCGCGTGGTGTTCCCACGCGCCTTCTTGAGGTGGCTGGACCGGGGGTATTCCTCCCCGCTCCAGCCCAGAGGAGGGCCCGCCGCCGCTATAGCCATGGCGGCGGGCACCGCGCTGGCGTGGCTGCGGACGAATACCGAGATGGTACCCGTGGCCACGCCGAAAACGGTGCACCCGAAGGAACACCCAGGAGTTTTTAGTCGGTAGGTCGGCACCTTCTGTGCCGAAGTCCGACATAATCCGTCCCCCTCCCCCGAGGAGGGCGGATAAGCATGAGCGTTTCTCCTGGATAAAAAAAAAAAAAAAAAAGGTTAGGTTAGGTTAGGTTAGGTTAGGTTAGGTTAGGTTAGGTTAGGTTAGGTTAGGTTAGGTTAGGTTAGGTTAGGTTAGGTTAGGTTAGGTTAGGTTGGGGTGCGATGTCAGACAACCTCCTCGTGTGCTCGGTGGTTACTTGTCCTCCTGGATACGTCTGGGGGGAACGGTAGCTGCTGGGCCGGTGCACCCTGGGCATCGGTCAACAACTTCCCTTTTAAGGGTTCTTGTTGGCCGATGGCGAATAGTCTGACACCGGGGGGGCTCCTCCGCGTGTCCTCTGGTTTAGCGGAGGGCACTGCGGATGGAGCAGGAGACGCTCCCCTCCTAGTGGGGGAGTAAGGGTGGGCTCGGTGTGCACTCGTACTGCCGCCGAGCAGGCGTGGGGAGGAGGAACCTCCTGGTGGGGAACTTCCTACCCCTTGCCACCGCCGGGCTCGTAATCCGGGACCGCGGCTTTCAGCTGCAGTCCGGGACCGAGGGTCTTGGCTTAACCGCCCGGACCGCGAGGAAGGAAAACCTCTATAAAAAACCAGCCCAAGTTTCGGCTCCGAGGCCCGCCTCGGCGCCGAAATGCCCTCGTCGTCCCACTCCCGAAAATTCGTTTTCGGGAGTGGAACGACGAGGGATGGTGGAGGGCGAATTCCACCACAGCGGGCTGCGGCGAGGAAGCGGCGCTCCCTGAGGAATGCCCATCTGGGCAGGGGACGCCGTGGAATCGTCTGCAGCACTTGGGCGACCTCTCCTTGACGACTGCAGCTAAGGCTGCGGCCGTCGACGAGAGGTCGTGGGAAGCGGCCCTCTCCCTCTGTTCGCAGGGGGAGACGGCGGGAGGGTTGGGGGGGCGGTTTTCCCCCGCCTCCTCTCCGGGCCTCCCGCTGTTGCAGGCCGCTATGGTAGGGGACGACCTCTCTGCTGAGAGGTCGTAGCCGTGCGGGACGGCCACTCTTTGCCGGCCGCAGCCAGGTTCGAGTTGCGGACGCCAAGGAGAGGCCGTGGAAAGCGGTCCTCTCTCTTTGCGAGGTCACTCGCAGAGCGAGGGGAGATGCAGCCGCATGGGGGGCCCGGAGGAGAGCTTATCTTTAATGATAGGCGATCCTCTGCCCCCCTACCCTGCGGGGCCGTGGGTGGCGATCCGGGGGGATCACCGCCCACACATAGGCCCCGCGAGAAGGCGCGCGCGGTGTTTTCCGCGCGCCTTCTAGAGGTGGCTGGACCAGGCGATTCCTCCCTGCTCCAGCCCAGAGGTGGGCCTGCCGCCGCTTTTGACCTGGCGGCGGGCACCGCGCTGGCGTGGCTGCGGACGAATACCAGATGGTACCCGCGGCCACGCCGTCAACGGCGCGCGCGAGGGAACACCCAGGAGTTTTTAGTCGGTAGGCCGGCACCTTCTGTGCCGGAGTCCGACATAATCCGCCCCCCTCCCCCGAGGAGGGCGGATAAGCATGAGCGTTTCTCCTGGTAAAAAAAAAAAAAAAAAAAAAGGTTAGGTTAGGTTAGGTTAGGTTAGGTTAGGTTAGGTTAGGTTAGGTTAGGTTAGGTTAGGTTAGGTTAGGTTAGGTTAGGTTAGGTTAGGTTAGGTTAGGTTCCCCTCCGACGTGTCGCCACCTTGCCGTGGTGGAGGGGCTTGCGTGTCTCAACGACCCTCAGGGCTATGCCGGATAGGGCTTCCCATACCGGACAGGCCTGAGGCGAGAGGCCAGACTAAGAGCGACACACCCCGGCGGGGCCCGATATGGGCCTGCCGAGAGGGGTTTCTCCGCGTTTCCCCCCCTGCGTTGCAGAGGGCACTGCGGATGAGACATTCGGGCCCTGGGCGCTCTGTCCCTAGGCCGGTGTTTTGTGGCTTGAACCCGGGACTGCTGCGGTCATGTCTCGTGGCAGTCTCCGGGTCCTTGTGGTTTTAAGAGGAAGAAAACCTCGAGAAAAAATTACCCCGTTCCCCCTAGCGGCATCGCAGCGCTAGGGAAGGAGTGCTGACGGGTCATTCAGCCCTAACTGCGCGTCGGCAGCCCCGACACCAACAAAAAACAATGGATATGAGTACAGGTAAAAAGAAATTACCCCAGGGGGGTACCCGAAAGGGAGAATCCCCTCCTGCACTTACAGGTGCAGGCAGTCCCACGTATTCTGGGGGGGACGAATCAGTACTTAACCCAGTAAACCCAAACGACCATGGCAAGTTAAACATTGACTCCGATTGCTCAAGCGAGGTGATTGTTGAAGTTCGAATGGACGAGGCGGTCGACACGGACGCAAGTCTGGTCACCGTTGCATCTGCGGGTTCTTCCAAGACAAGAGGCAGACTTTGGAAGACTAACAGAAAAAGGATGCGTCTGAGCGGATCTAGCTCGGCGTCGTCTAGTGGTGGCGATGAGGAATATAGCCCTTCCCGCGTCGTAAAGGGAAGAGGTCGCCCGCCCACCACTGGGCAATATGTCGGTCTTGCGAAGGCTAAGGCCGCACTTAATGCAGCGAAGAGGGAGGAGTTATACCTCAAGGCTGAGGAGGAAGTGGCTGACATGGCCAGGCGGGTCCTTCCAAAGAGGGGCTTGGCCGGAGCATCAGCCAACTTGGACAAGACTAGTTCGTCTCTGGATGTCAACAAAAAGGTGACAGACTGCCTGGAAGTAATTACCAACGTTGCTAGGAAGTCACGCAACCTGAAAGGGACCTTCCAGCGTGCCCTGCTAGACGCTGCCGAGTCGATAACGGAAGCTGTAATCGTACTCAACGGCCGCAGTGTCTCGGAAGAGACGGCACGCCTACAGGCGGATAATATGCGACTGCAAGCTGAACTGACAGAGCTTCGTAAAGAGCTCAACGAAATTAGGACTGGCCTGCAACAGGCTCATACGAGGGAGAGTGCAGTTGCGCATCCTCCTCAAGACATAGAGGACCTGACGCGCTCTATAATGGTTCAAGTGGGAACTATGATGAACGCCAGACTTGAAGCGATGGAAGAGCGGCTTCTACCTGAGAAGCGTGTCCGCCCTCCGCTGGCGGCGGATGCAAGGAGGAAGGCACGGGACAGTGTTGAACCCGAGCTTTCCACCAACGCTCCCATGAAGCCCCCCAGGACTCAAACGAGTTCTACTCTCCCGAGTGCAAGCTCAGAACCCCAGAAGGGGAAGAAGGGTAAAAAGCGGAGAAAGAAGAATAAGGCCGCCGCGGAAGCAGCAGCGAGTAAGACTGCCCCCCGTGAGCCCCGATCCTTACCGCCAGCGCCACGGTCCATGGACCAGACCTGGACCACAGTGGTGAGGAAGGGTAAAAAGGCGTCGTCTAATAAGCCAGCTGCTCCGCCAGCAGGCCCCAAGAAGTCGAAGGCTCCACCGAAGCTACGACCGCCTCGCTCATCCGCTGTGCTATTAACGCTACAGCCAGGAGCTGAGGAGAAAGGTCTAACCTACGCGGCGGCTATAAAAGAGGCTAAGACAAAAATTGATTTGGCCAGCCTCGGGATCCCGTCTGTCCGGTTCCGACGTGCCGCCACTGGTGCCCGCATTCTGGAAGTCTCGGGTACTACGAGCGGCGAGAAAGCCGATGCCCTTGCCGGGAAAATCGTGGAGCTCCTTGGGGTGGAGAATGTCCGAGTCTCCAGGCCAGTTAAGTGTGCGGAAATTCGGGTGTCTGGCCTGGATGACTCCGTCACCTCGGAGGAAGTGCTGGACGCAATCTCTCGTAAAGGAGAGTGTCCGATAGGGTCACTGCGATCTGGTGAGATTCGTAGTGATCCATCTGGCCTTGGTAGTGTCTGGATTCGCTGCCCAGTGGTGGCAGCAAAGAAAGTAACAGATGGCGGCAAGCTGTTGGTTGGTTGGGTCTCGGCGCAAGTCAAGCTGCTGCAGCCCAGACCTCTACGTTGCTTCCGGTGCCTGGAGATCGGGCATGTCAGGGAGCAATGTGAATCAGAGGTTGATCGTAGTGCGCAATGCTATCGATGCGGTCAGGAAGGCCATAAGTCTGCTCAGTGCGCTGCTACGCCGCACTGCACGGTTTGCTCGGCGGCCAATAAGCCTGCGGACCACAGGGTGGGCAGCAAGTCATGTGCTGCCCCTTCCAGCAAGAGGAGGAAAGGGAAAGCTGCTGCAAAAGTTCCTGCGCAGCCTGCCCGTCCACTGCCTCATACCGAGGTTATGGAAATGGAGGAACCACTATCGTCCGACCAATAAATGGCTTTACGGTTCTTGCAGGCGAATATCAATCACTGTGCCAGAGCTCAGGACCTCTTGCTCCAGAGCATGGCACAGTGGTTGACACAGGTGGTTGCGATTGCGGAGCCCTACTTTGTTCCCGACAGGGACAATTGGGTGGTAGATCTCGAGTGTTCGGTCGCACTTGTCTCGCAGGTCTCTGCCGATTCTCCGTCACTCGCAAGAGTAGTGAAGGGCCGAGGATTCGTCGCAGCTTTGGTGGGAGAGATAGTGGCAATTGCTGTCTACTTTTCACCAAACAGAAACCTCTCCGCGTTTGAGGGGTTTTTAGTCGAAGTCGGTGCTCTCATCGAGCGAAGTCGTCCTTACCCCGTTCTGGTCCTGGGGGACCTAAACGCGAAATCCAGATTGTGGGGTTGCCCTGCTACGGACGCCCGGGGCGAAGTGCTCGAAGAGTGGTTGGTGGCGTCAGGGCTCTTGGTCTTGAACCGGGGGTCGGTGCAAACGTGCGTGCGGCAGCAGGGCGGTTCCATAGTGGACATATCGTTTGCTAGCCCTGCTGTAGCATGCCGCGTGCTTAACTGGGAAGTCCTGGAAGAAGTGGAGACCCTTTCGGACCACAGGTATATCCGGCTTGAGCTCTCTGCTTCTCTGGATAGTCCAGGGAGATCTGCCCCAAGCGCGAGCGGCCCGCGTTGGGCACTAAAAAGTCTTGATAGGGATGTTCTGGAGGAGGCTGCCCTGGTGCAGTTGTGGGTCTCTGATTCGCAAGTGTCCGGTGACATTGAGACGGAGGCGGACAGGTTCATTGAGGCTATGTCGCAAATTTGCGATGCGGCGATGCCTCGCGTCCGTCCTATTCCTCCAAGACGGCAGGTGTATTGGTGGTCCGAGGATATTGCTGAGCTCCGAGTGACCTGTGTAGCAGCAAGACGCCAATACACCAGGCAACGCAGAAGGCGGCGCCGTGACGAGGTTAGAGAGACACAACTGTACCAGGCGTACAGGGAGGCCAAGAAGGCACTGAAAGTTGCCATCTTGCAGGCCAAGACTCGGTCGCGAGAGCAGCTTTTGGAGACCCTGGACCGCGACCCTTGGGGTCGCCCCTACCGTATGGTGAGGGGTAAACTCCGTCCATGGGCCCCTCCACTAACACAGGGAATGGAGCCACAGTTGCTGGAGAGCGTGGTGACTGCACTGTTTCCGGATCGACCGGAACATGTACCGCCGTCAATGGCTCCTCCGAGGGGGGAAGACTCAGACAGTGGAGCAGCCCTGACGCTGACAGAAGGGGAGCTGGGTGCGGCAGTGCTGCGGCTTCGCGCTAAAAACGTTGCCCCCGGACCCGATGGGATCCCTGGTCGTGCCTTAGTCTTCGCCCTAGAGCACCTGGAGCCCCGACTTAGAGGGCTTTTCAACATGTGCCTGGAGGCGGGCCGGTTTCCGCTCCGCTGGAAATCTGGACGTTTGGTACTCCTCAGAAAGGAGGGACGCTCGGCAGACTCACCTTCTGCGTATCGTCCCATTGTGCTGCTTGACGAGACTGGCAAGCTCTTTGAGCGTGTCATCGCCAATCGTCTCGTCAGGCATATGAGCATGGTTGGCCCAGATCTGTCTGAAAGCCAGTTCGGTTTCCGCACGGGTAGGTCCACCATTGGCGCTATCCTGCAGGTTAAAGGTATCGCCGAGGAGGCTGTGTCCCGGGGTGAGGTGGTGCTGGCGGTGTCGTTAGACATCTCCAACGCGTTCAACACCTTACCCTGGAGGTGCATTTTAGAAGCCCTGGCTTACCACCAAGTACCGATGTACCTGCAGAGATTGATCGCGTCCTACCTGTCCGACAGGAGCGTGACATTTCTGGGTCGGGACGGTCCGCGCAGTCGAATGATGTCCTGTGGAGTTCCACAGGGGTCGGTTCTTGGGCCGCTCCTGTGGAACATAGGATATGATTGGGTGCTCCGCGGGAGCAACCTCCGGGGAGTCGAGGTAATTTGTTACGCAGATGACACCCTGTTGACGGCCCGCGGCAAAACTCACCGGGAGGCATCCCTCCTTGCCACAGCAGGCGTAGCGCATGTGGTAGGCAGGATCAGGCGGTTGGGACTCGAGGTGGCCCTTAATAAGTCTGAGGCCATGTATTTCCATGGGCCTCGTAGGGTACCGCCGAGGGATGGCCAAATCATTGTAAGTGGTGTCCGTATCGGTATCGAGTCGACGATGAAGTACTTGGGACTTGTCCTCGATAGCCGATGGACTTTCAGGGCCCACTTCGAACGTTTGGCGCCGAAGTTGATGGGTGCTGCGGGGGCACTTAGCAGCCTTCTTCCTAATTTAAGAGGCCCGAATACGGCGTGTAGACGGCTGTATACCGGGGTCGTGAGGTCCATGGCCCTGTACGGAGCTCCCGTATGGGTAGACGCCCTGAATAGCCAGAATATCGCCCAATTGCGGAGGCCGCAAAGGGCGATGGCCATCAGGGCAGTCCGTGGCTACCGCACGATATCTTGTGAGGCAGCATGCACCATGGCTGGAACTCTGCCCTGGGATCTAGATGCGAGAGCCCTCGCGTCAATATACTATTGGCGCGAGGAGGCGCACAGCCGAGGGCAGAGCCCCGCACCGCGAGAGATGGAAGCGCAAAGGGCCGTGTTCGCCCAGGCCATGACGCAAGAATGGCGGAGGAGGCTGGCACGACCCAGTGCTGGTGCCAGGACGATCGAGGCGATTCGTCCCGTCCTGGAAGAGTGGTTGGCGAGGAAACACGGTATTCTCACCTTCCGGCTGACGCAGGTACTCTCGGGACACGGCTGTTTTGGGAAGTACCTGTGTCACATAGCTGGGAGGGAGTTGTCCGCCGAATGCCACCATTGTGACGGTTGTCCAGAGGACACGGCCCAGCACACGCTGGAAGTGTGTCCGGCGTGGGACGGGGAGCGTCGCGCTTTATGCGCGGTGGTTGGGGGAGATCTGTCACTCCCGTCCGTAGTCAACGCTATGGTCGGGAGTGAGGGGTCTTGGGCGGCGGTCGCGGCTTTCTGCGAGGCCGTGATGCAGGAGAAGGAGTCGGCGGAGAGGGAGCGGGAAGCGAATGCGGCCCAATCCATTCGTCGCCGTAGAACGGGGCAGAGGAGGCGGGATTTTGCCCGCAACCTTCCACCCTAACAGAGCCCGAGCGGCGGACGATGGGGTAGTCCGTCGCTCCAACATACAAGGCTCGAGATGGCGTAGCGCGTGTTCCCGCGCGCCACTCACAACAGATTGAGGGTGATCAACACCTCTAGAAGGGGCCTAATCAAGGTCAACCATCACTGCCGGGCGCATGGAAGAATGTTGTTGTGCACCCACGCCTCCGGCAACAGATGGCGAGAGGAACACCGGGGAGTTTTAGTGGGTAGGGCCGCTCCTGTCATTGGAGCGGCGAGCCCCACATATCCCCGCCGCTGCCCCACAGCGGCGGGTCGAAGGCGTAAAAAGCTTTTCTCCTCGAAAAAAAAAAAAAAAAAAAAAAAAAAAAAAAAAAGGTTAGGTTAGGTTAGGTTAGGTTAGGTTAGGTTAGGTTAGGTTAGGTTAGGTTAGGTTAGGTTAGGTTAGGTTAGGTTAGGTTAGGTTAGGTTAGGTTGGGGTGCGACGTCAGACAACCTCCTCGTGTGCTCGGTGGTTACTTGTCCTCCTGGATACGTCTGGGGGGAACGGTAGCTGCTGGGCCGGTGCACCCTGGGCATCGGCCAATAACTTCCCACTTTAAGGGTTCTTATTGGCCGATGGCGAATAGTCTGACAAGGGGGGTGCCCCTCCCAGTGTCCCTCTGATTTCAGAGGGCACAGCGGGATGGGGCAGGGGGTGGGTCCCTATGTGGGACAGGGGCGGGTCGGCTCCCGCCAATTTGGTGGGATGTCTGGCAGGCGCTATGTGCGCCACCGCCGGAGGAGGGGCTTCGCCACCCACTCGCGTTCCGTAACCGGCGAGCACACCTCAACGACCCCGCTGGTGGCTCCAGTGGGAGATGTCGTGTGCTTCGCTGGCCGGAGGGCTTGCCTTAATTGGCCGGCCCGCGGGAAGGAAAACCCTATAAAACCAGCCCAAGTTTCGGCGCTGGGGCAACGCGGCGCCGAATGCCCTCGTCGTCCCACTTTCTTTCGAAAGTCGGTTGACGAGGGAGGGTGGAGGGCATACTCCACCCACTAGCGGCCACCCTGGGGTACCGCCCGACCCCCCAGGCGTAATAGGGTTACCCGGGTGCAGAGGGCACCGCCCGGGTGGACCACGTATATCCCTCCTACTCGTGGGATGAATATTTAAGATGTTACGAACCCCCCCCAAAAACAAATCACCAAGTAGTAAGACCTACAGTAACAAAGGCCGAACCCCGCCCACGCGGGTGTTCGTAAATTCGCAGAGGGAGGTCGAGGAGTCGGGCGCGGATGGTGGGTTTAAAGACCTCCTCGAGCCCTCCCACGAGCCGGCAGCACCGCAGGGCGTCCAGCCAGTCGTGCTGTCGGACTCCGATGAGTCGGTGTCATCGCCGGCCTTGTTGCTGTCGTCACCGGCCCCGGGGATTCCACCCCGGAGCCGAGGACGACAGCAGCTTCTGGTGAAGCCGGCGACAACAAGAGGGAAAGTCATGGACGTGGACAGGAGTGGTGCGGCAGGGAGCGAGGAGTTCTTCTCTCCGCGGAAGATCCTACCTAGGGATCTCCCGGAGGAGGCACTCCTCACCCCCGATCCTAAGGAAAGGGCGCCGCCACAGT
This sequence comes from Oegoconia quadripuncta, assembly GCA_949316235.1. Classification (NCBI taxonomy): domain Eukaryota; kingdom Metazoa; phylum Arthropoda; class Insecta; order Lepidoptera; family Autostichidae; genus Oegoconia; species Oegoconia quadripuncta. The sequence continues at coordinate 36,348,770 of OX438747.1, forward strand.
ACCCGGAGTTGACGGACCAGGCCCGCAAGAGGTCGCGGGCGTCCGCATCACAGTCGGAGGGGTCGTCAAGTGGCGACTCCACCGACTCAAGACCCCCGGTGAGGCCCAGGTTATATGGGCCCGCCAAGCGGGGTAAGAGAGGACGCCCGCCTACAACGGGCCAATATGTGGGTCTGGCCAAGGCCAAAGCGGAGTTCCTGGAACTTAGGCGCCAAGAGCTCCGCCTGCAGGCCGAGGAAGAGGTGGCCGATATGGTCCGCGAGGCGAGCTGCAGACGAGTCGCTCGTCAGTCAGACTCGTCTCCAAACGCGAGCGGCACTTCTACTTCTGCTGCTCCTGTTGCTGATGGTTCCAACACTGTTGACGTCCTGAATAAACAGGTACTCAGCAGTGTTGAGACCATAATACACATTGCGACGAAGTCCGGCAACCTTAAGGGTACCTTTGTTAAGGCCCTTAAGGTTGCCGCCGCCTCAATACAGGAGGCGACTGAGGAGATGCGGCAAAGGTCCGCAACGGAGGAGACGGCCAGGTTGGCAGCGGAGAACGCCCGCCAGAGGGCTGAGCTAGCCGAACTCCGTAAGGAGGTGGCGGAGCTGCGGGCCAACCTGGAAATTGAGCGGTCTCTTAGAGAGACTCAGGTGCGGGAGCGGTTCTCCCCTCCAGGGAAGGACCAGGACCTTGAGCGCACCATCATGGACCGGGTCGGTACCATGATGGGGGCGAGGCTCGAGGCCCTGGAGGAGAGGTTGCTCCCTGCGAGAAGGGAGAGGCCGCCGTTAGCGGCGGACTTGAGGAAGACGGCCAGTCCATCTAGGCCGTCCCCGCCTGGCGCGAGCATCGGCGCTGCCCTAAGTAGGCGCTCACCGACGCCTGCATCTAGCGTCATGCCCCCCTCCCCGGCGCAAAACACCGTGCCGGGAAAAAGGGGCAAGAAAAAGAGAGGGAAAGGTCCGGCGAAGAAAGGGTCTGCCGGACCACCCAAGCAGGCTCCAAAAGAGCCCAGACCACTGCCGCCCGCACCCGCGTCTATGGACGAGAGCTGGGTGGCGGTGGCGAAAAGGGGAAAGGAGAAGCCCCGAGCACAAAGCTCGGGGGCTAGTAAGGCGGCAGCCGGACCTTCCGCTCCCCCCTCAACAGCATCGAGGGGGAAGAAGAAGAAGCGAGGTCCAAGCAGGAGGCAGGGGGCCGGACTAAGGGCTCCCAGATCCGCGGCCATCGTCCTGACCCTCCAGCCGGGGGCTCAGGACAGGGGGGTGACCTACAAGGCGGCGATACTCAAGGCTCAGTCCAGCATCGAGCTGGGGCCCCTCGGGATCGCCGGCTTGAGGCCACGGACGGCGCGGACGGGGGCCCAGATTCTGGAACTCCCGGGTGCCACCAGTGGCGCCAAAATGGACGCCCTCGCCGCGAGGATGAGGGAGGTCCTTGACGAGGCCGATGTGCGGGTGACCAGGCCCATGAAGTGCGTAGAGTTACGCATTTCGGGCCTGGACGAATTGGCCTCGTCGGAGGAGGTCGCCGCTGCGGTGGCGAAAGTGGGGGAGTGTGCGGTCGAGGCGGTCAAAGCTGGCCAAATCGTCCGCACACTCTTCGCCCAAGGGACCTGCTGGGTCAGGTGCCCGGTGGCGGCCGCCAAAAAGGTGGCCGCGGGACGTTTGTTGGTGGGCTGGGTCTCCGCCCAAGTCAAGCTGCTAGAGACCCAGCCAACGAGGTGCTACAGATGCCACATGGCTGGCCACATAAGGCACCAGTGTGCGTCGGCGATTGACCGCAGCGACGAATGCTTTCGCTGCGGTCAAAATGGCCATATGGCCAGGGAGTGCTCGGCCGCCCCCCGCTGCTCACTATGTGTGGCAGCCGGAAAGCCCGCCGAGCACAGAGTGGGGAGCAAGGTGTGCACAGGGGCGAGGGGCCCCAGACGCGCAGCACCAAAGGTGGCCGCACGGAGCTCGGCCGCCGCTGCTCTAAATCAGGACCGAGGGTGATCTCCACCCTCGGGGTCCTGGGGCTGCCGCGATGACATGGCGCTGTACACCCCTGAGGGATGCCCAGTTTGGGCAGGGGAGCGCCATGACCCCGCGTCGCAGCGGTAGGGGGACGACCTCTCCTCCCGGCCATAGCCTAGGCTGTGGCCGGTGACGAGAGGTCGTAGGAAGTGGTTCTCTCCCCCAGCGAGATCGCGATCTCGCAGGGGGAGGCGGCGGAGAGTGAGATCCCTCCTCTCCGCCGCAGCAGTGCTGGGACCCGGAGGAGATGTGTATATCTCCTCCCCCTACCAGGCGGGGCCTGGGTGGTGATCCGGGGGGATCACCGCCCACACATAGGCCCCGCGAGAAGGCGCGCGTGGTGTTCCCACGCGCCTTCTAGAGGGGGCTGGACCAGGCGATTCCTCCCTGCTCCAGCCCAGAGGAGGGCCCGCCGCCGCCTGTCCTGGCGGCGGGCATCGCGCTGGCGTGGCTGCGGACGAATACCAGATGGTACCCGTGGCCACGCCGCATTGGTGTGCGCGAGGGAACACCGGTGGGTTTTTAGTGGGTATTCCGTCTCCTACCATCCGTTGGTCATGGGGGCGGGGAGTCCCACATATCCCTGCTGCGGGCCCCCGCCTGCGGCAGGTCGAACGCGTAAATGCGTTTTCCCACCGTCAAAAAAAAAAAAAAAAAAAAAAAAAAAAAAAAAAAAGGTTAGGTTAGGTTAGGTTAGGTTAGGTTAGGTTAGGTTAGGTTAGGTTAGGTTAGGTTAGGTTAGGTTAGGTTAGGTTAGGTTAGGTTAGGTTAGGTTAGGTTAGGTTAGGTTAGGTTAGGTTAGGTTAGGTTAGGTTAGGTTAG
>OX438747.1:36354100-36358368 GCA_949316235.1 Oegoconia quadripuncta
GACGAATGAAACAGGACATGGATCATAGTCCATTTTTCGTTTGGAACCTTCAGCGGCCTCTTTTGCTAATTGGTCGGCTCTCTCATTCCCTTCTAGGCCCGCGTGAGCCTTCACCCAGAACAAAGTCACAGCTTTGCCCTGGGTAGAGGCTGACTTCAGGTTTTTTCTAGCTTCAATTGCTAAGGGGTGTAAGCAGCTATAGTTTTTAATAGTTGAGAGAGCCGCCATAGAGTCGCTGAAGATTCCAAACGTTGATGCCTTAGTTTTTAGAATAACTCCTGTGGCTTTACAGATCGCAAGGAGCTCGGCCTGGTAGACCGTGCAGTAGTTTGATAACGCGAGTTTGAGGGTTTTGGTTTCAGCCGCCCCCGTCCATATGGATAGGGCGGCCCCTACCTTACCCCCAATCTTACTGCCGTCAGTAAATATTCGTACGTCTAGATTTCTGTACCTATCGAGTTGGTCTTGGTCTACCAGGTTTTCGAAATTCATCGCGATCTGCATGGCGGGGTGGGGAGCTTCTATTGCGGGTGCCATCCGTTCGATCTCCCTGTCCCGTAACGGTTCCCAGGGTACCCCCTTCTTGGCCTCATATAAGGAGGCTGCCTCGCGAACTCGGAGGTCTAGAGGGAGTATCCCAGACAATACCAGGGCCGAGCTCAGGGAGACCGTACGGTACGCCTTGCACATTTTTTGTGCGATGCCCCGTTGAACTACACCAAGTTGCTTTATTATGCCCAGTTTTTTGGCAGCTGGTGCCCAAACGCTGGCGGCGTAAAGGATAATCGGCTCTATAGTTGCTACATATATTAGCCGTATTATGTCTGGGTGGAGACCCCAGCTAACCTTCGCTGCTCTACATAGCTGTTTGTAAATTGCGATTGCTTTTTTACATGTATACGCGACGTGTGCGTTGAAGGTAAGTTTGTTGTCAATAGTAACACCCAGTAATTTCATTTCTTGTGACATGGCAATGCCGATCCCGCCCATGTTTAGGCGTGGTGTGTCGTATTTGAGCTTCCTTGTTATGACCATCGCAGTTGTTTTTTGCGGGGCGAATTTCAATTTGTTCTCGACACCCCACGCCAACACATGCGCGAGCTCGGCATTGGCAGGTCCCTCGATAGCCTGCGCTGTTTCCCCATCAAAAACCAGCACTATATCATCTGCGAAGGCTTGGGCGTAGATTCCCCTACCTTCTATGGCTTTCAGGAGAGGGTCCAGCAGAAGGTTCCACAGAATGGGACCTCCGATGGACCCTTGTACGCATCCCTTACTCGTGCCCTTGTCGTACTTTTCTCCAGCATACCTTACGGAGACTTTTCGGTCGTTCAGATAGCTGTCTATGGTCCGCCTCAAGTTTATCGGACATTTTTCCTCCGCCAGTCGGATTCGTATCGCTGGCCACCAGGCACTGTCAAAGGCCCCCTCTATGTCCAAGGATACCAGTGTTATTATTTTTCTTTGGTCCAACTTTATGTTGATGTGTTTCATTAGGGCATAGAGGGAGTCTTCAGTACTCCGTTGTGGCATGAATCCGTACTGGTTGGTACTCATCCGTGGCAACAGGTGGTGTTTGAGGCGGGCCACCAGCATCTTCTCGTAAACTTTCCCGAGTACAGGCAACAGTCCAATTGGTCGGTAGGATTTTGGGGTAGTGTAATCTGTTTTCCCGGGTTTTTTCAGTATTACAACCGTTGCCTGTTTCCACGCCGCAGGGAAGTGATGATATGCCAGGCACTTGTTTAGGAGGCTAAGGAACAAATCAGGATTGCTACCGATGACATGGCTACAGATGTCGGCTGTAAAGCCGTCTATTCCCGGGGCTTTCTTTGGGTTGAAGGACTCACTGGCGCCTTTCAGTTCTGTTATTGTAAACGGTGGGTCACATAGGTCATCATGTTCGCTGACATTTACAATGCTAGCCTTCGCTCTTATGGATTGGTGGTGGGCGTTGTCGCATTCTATTTTATCCTCAGGATAAAATGTTTCCGCTATTAGCTTTGCAGATCCTCTTGCGTCCAATACCGTCCCTTCCTTTTCCAATGGTGTGTCCTCCTCCCTACGTTGCGTTCTCCCGATCACTCTGTATATCCCTTCCCATACTCCCTCCCTATCCTGTTTCCTACAAAACTCTTTCCAACTTTCGGTTTGTGCCTTTACAACCTGTAATTCGTATTCTTTTTTATGTTTCAGGTATTCTTCGACTACCTTCGGTCTTCGGATTTGTGCGGCACATCGGATTCGGCGCTTTTTGGTGGCGACTTCTCTCTTCATCTCAGCGAGTCTCTCGGACCACCACGGCAAGGTAAGTTGTTCTTTAGATTTTTTAGGTGGTAGTGTTTGGGTGCATGTTTTTTCTATGATATCTGTAAGGTTATTTATTGCTATTTCTATTTCTTCTACACTATTTATTTTATCTATCTCTATGTGGGTAAAATTATGTTCAATCATTAATTGCCCTAATTTCTCATGAAATTTTGGCCAATTAGCTTTTTTAGTTTTGAATTTCCTAGTAGTTCTTTCTATTTTGATTCCATTAGATTTTTGTAGTAGAATATTGAATACAATGCCGTTGTGGTCCGAGCTCGTGAGTCCTTCGTCTACTCTCCAATCGTCTATCCGATCCAGAATGTCAGTGGAACAGGCTGTTATATCCACATAACTGCTATACCGCTTTCCGCCACGAATTGTGTCGAAGGTTGGCACATCCCCTCGGTTCAGTATGTTCAGGCCCAGTTCTCCGAGGGATCCTGCCATCTCCTCACCCCTGGAATCTACTATCGGGCTGCCCCACCACGTACTCTTTGCATTTGCGTCCCCTCCAAAGATGAGCCTATTTGGTCCTAGTTCGAATTCCACTTTCTCCAGGTGTTTGAGGTAGTCATCTATAGGCTTTTCCGGCTCAAAATAATAGGAGACGAAGGTGATCTCCCAGGCTCTAGTTTGGATTCCCACCACAACGATGTTATTTGTGGTGAGTTTCGGGTATTGTATGACATTTAGGTCTTTGTCGAAAACTGCAATTGCAGCTTTTACAGTCCCGTTTCCAATGTTTGTGCTCTGGAAGATCCTTACTCCTCTTTGACTTCCCATCATTTGTTTTGCGCCTACATATGGTTCCTGGAGTAGCGCTGCGGTAATCCCGCGTTTTTCAGCTTCTATTAGGAGTTCGTTTGTGGCCAGCTTCTTCCTTTGGAGGTTAGCTTGCATTATTTTATAGTGTTTTTGGTCGCCTTGGGCGCCTTTAGCAGTATGCTACCGTGGATCTGGCTATGTCATCCCATTTCCTGCGTACCGGACATTCTTTGCTAAAAGCGTTGTGTGCGCAGTTTGTCATTTTTGCCCGGGTACAGTTTATGCACTCTGGAGCCGCGTCTATTATCCTATCCTGACATTCCTGTCTCAAGTGGGGGCCGCCACAGTGACTGCACAGATCCACGGAGTCCTTGCAAAACCTTTTGCCGTGGCCATATCCAAGGCAACGGGTGCATTGTACCAGAGGAGATTGGTCTTCTACTACCACTCTCTGGAGGTCGACGCGTAATTTACTGGTCGCTATTGCTCTTCTCCAGATCGCGGGTGAGACGCTTAACACGATGTGACCGTTGTGTGGGTTTCTCGCCTTGCGGCGGTACTTGATCTCCATCCTGTCTTCACTGTCGTTTAGATCTTTAAAAAGATCCCTATTCTGACTTCTAAGGGCCCCCAGTACTTCCTCATTACTGTGGATCACCAGTACGTCCCTCAGAATCAGAAGCGGGTCCTTGTTTTTGACGTCCTCGACGGTTAGGTGGTTTCCCGCCGTTTCTAGACGCTCTTTGACCTTTCTCCTTTCTTCTTCAGTGCTGCATCCCATGATTATTTTTCTATCTTTTCCTTTCCTTACTCTTTCAACTGTAACCCATCCATTCCTTGCATCCATCGCCTTTCTTACTTTCTCTAGTACCTCGTCAGCTGTCTCCTCTTCTTTCGTCGATGTAACTACCACCGAGTGCAACGCCGCAGGCCGAAGGTCTTTTTTGGTCTGGCTCGCTGTCACACTCGCGTATGTTGCTCTCTCGACCATCTCGTGTTGCTTTCCGATTTCTTCTTTAATTTCGTCAAGCTTTCTGCTATTACTCTGGAGCAGCTGGCGTTGTTCTTCCAACTTTGCCAGTATTTGGTCGTCGTCCCTTATAGGTTTTCCCCTTTTTTCACCTTCTCTTTCTTCGGCCTCCTTGGGTGTTGGTTTTCCTACTTTTGAGGTGTTTTGTTCCCTTTTTCCT